>JABTXL010012716.1:7043096-7084617 GCA_025134845.1 Neodon shergylaensis
GGTGACGATCTGGGAGGAGTGTGGGTATGAACAGGTGGGTGGGGGTATGGTGATGATCTGAGAGGTGTGTGAATGTGAAGTATGACCAGATACATTTTACAAAAACAAATATTTTTAATAAAAAATAAGAGTAAAGAGATTTACTATATCATTTCTTTTCCTCCAATGGACATAGCTAAGGGTGCAAAGGGTCTCAATAGATACTACCAGGATGTAAACAGGTTTTAAGATTAATATTCATGTTCTATGTAAATATATGTATTTATAATGCAGAAGCCTGAAGTGAACTTAAGAGGGAAAGACAAAGGAAAAATTTAGTGTCATTATTGAGGCATCTATTTTTCATTCAGCGACTCAACAAAACCACGTAGCTGTTAAGGAATTTCTTTTCTTCTATATTCATGCATGCATATGCACACTTAATGACACATTGTTCGAAAATTGACTATTTTATTTTTTATGTCATATTTAGAAATAGGGAAAAGACTGAAATATCAATCCAATATAACTTTCTCAATAGTAGTTTCACAATATATTCTTTAATTTCCTTTATAACATTTGAAATATAAGTATAGGTTTAAATACAGATTGACTAGGAAAAGAGAGATTTAGAAAATCACATGTTCATTTTTTCTTATTAACTATTTAAAAAGTATTTTTTTGTGGGGGGGGAATGAAATAGATCTATTGATTTTGTTGGTAGATTGAGGTTTGGTGTGGATGGAAACGTGAGGGATCAGATTGAGGAGGGAAGGATGGTGGGGGAAAGATGACTAGAATTGGGTGGGATATATAAACCTAGGGCTCACAGAGACTGAAGCATGAACCGCGGAACCTGTGAGGTTGATTCTAGTGAGCACTTCCAGCAATGGAAGTTTGGAGGCTGAAATGGCCATCTTCTGTAAACAGACAACGCATCCAATATTGGAACTGGGACACCAACACAGCTACAGATAGGACACTACCTATCCTGCCTGCAAGATGTGCTAGGGCAATGTTGTTTCAGAGCTTGTAGGAGTGACCAATCAATGATGAATCCAACTTGAGACTCACAGCACAAGAGGGAGCTCAAGCCAGAAATGGCCAGGAACCAGAGGCTGAACAGTCCATAGACCTCAGATAGAACTAAACACACCTGGAAAAAAAAAGTCAATGATTTCTAATGATATTCTGCTATACTCATATAAATTGGTACCTAACCCAAGAGTAATCAGAGACGGTTCTTCCAGCAGCTGATAGAAGCAGATGCAGAGACACCGCAGCCAAATATTAATTGGAGACCAATGAACCCCACAAAACAGTGGGAGGAAGGAATGTAAAAGCCAGAGGAGTTGAGGGTACTGGAGAACATGGCCCACATAATCAACTAAGCAGGGCTCATAGGGCTCACAGCGACTGAGGCAGCAACCATGGAATCAGTCTGTGCTAGGTTGTCTGTGTGTATGCTGTCATTGTTTAGCTTGGGAATTTTGTGGGTCTCCTATCAGTATGAGTAGGGCTGTCTATGATTATTTTGCCTGCTCTTGGGACTCTTTTCATCCTTTGGAGCTGTCTTGTCCAGACTTGATAGAATAGGTTTGTGTCTGGTCTTATTGCATACTGTTATGCTGAGTTTGGTTGCTATCCATGGGAGGCCTGTCTTATTTTGCCAGGAAAGTGAGATAATGTGGATATTGATAGAGCAGAGGTGGCAAAGCTGTGATTAGGATGTATTGTGTGAGAGTTTGCTTCTTGTAGTCACAACACATGACTATTTTGAATGGAAGCATTTTGAGATACATAAACATGTCACAGAAAATAAAGCATTGTTTGTACTCTATCTTGAGAGAATTTACTTAAAAATAAGATTTAATCTACTTGTTCCAATTTTGTAAATTTTAAGGAAATAATGGTACCCGACCTACCTAGATGTATGTAATTATAAATATGTAGATGAAGATATGTATAAATCTTAATAGTTTAAAGATAATTTTATTTCTTTGATGGTTTAATTATAAAACATTTCTAGAGACTAAGCTATTTCTTGCTTTACCACAAAGTTTACCCAAGTAATATATGAAAAAATTGTTATGTACATATAACAAGAATGAAAATTGCAATTGTTTCCCAATATCTCAACATTATTATTATACAACAATCAATAGAAAAGTTTCATTCTATGATCTTTTACATTAGGGCCTTGGAGGACTAGTTGAATTAAATCTTTAGAAGCTATCATCTCTCCCCTTTTCTCCTAGAATCTAGAGAAAATTGCTTCTTCCTTGTTTTACAAACTGTAGCAATAAACTTTGGATTTTATAAATTAGGTTTTAATATTTAAGCCTCTTTTGAATATATTTATGAACAAGACCATTCTTGATAAAATAATTAGTAAAGTTCCTGCAGGCAATGGAGAAAAATATGTATTTCTCTACAAAGGATTATAGAAAATTCATGACAAATAGAAGAGAAAGAAGAATAAGAATGCAGAGCTCTATCTCAGGCCCCAAGGAAATAAAGTACAAAGATCAAAATGAGGAAGCAGCTATTGCTCATTAGGAAATAGTTGGGTAAGATATCATTTCTTTCTGAAATGTATGAGATTTAGAATAATTGAGCAAAGTCAGCCAAGCAGAATTAAACTCCACAAGAAAATAGAAAACAGACCTAAAATAAATGTTACATAGCTTTAAAAAAAAGACATCACCATAAACAGAAGCAATGGTTTTGTAGGACTAATAATAAATATTTCAAAGATTAGAGGAAAAATATTTAATCATTGTGGTTTTGTATAGGTATACAGTGTTTTATTAATAATCTTTTATTTAATAGAACAAAACTATAACTTTTCATTATTAGTAAAACCATTTCTATACATTTGTATATGTTTGTGTAAACTATATGTGATAAAGTGTGCTTATTAAATAGCTAAACTGATAGCTTAAAAATATTTTAAAGATTTTTAAGGAAACAATGTCAGTGCTAAAGTAGTGAGCATCATTGATTTCAGAGGTGTATGCTTTTGAATCCAGGTAGTGCCACTAGCATGAATCCTAATGTCAAATATGCAGAGTTTTGTTTAAGTTATTATAAGTTAAATTTACAAACAAATAGAGTAGAGGGTAGGTTTTACAAACTATAATATAGCTCTCACTGCCAAGAACTTTTCATAAAAGCATCCCTAACACACCTGAAGTGATGAACTATTGTCATTTTGATTTATATTTCCTTCATGATCAGTGACATTTACTTCCTTTCCCATGGCATTGTTTCACCAGATTTGCAGAGGGGTCCACGAAATACATTTGTCTAGTTTTTAACCAATTCCTTTGGGATTTGTCACTGTATTTTGTGGGTTTCTTTTTCTGAAATTAAGTTCATGCCAGGTGTTACAAGTCTTACATCCCTCTCACTGGATGCTTTCTCAGGGCCATGGTTGATTTCTTTAGGAAAGGTTTGTGGTTTGGTGTGCTCACATTGTTTAATTCTTTTGCTGTCTGAGTTTTATTGTGATACCCAAACCATCATTTCCAGGTCACAGGTCCAGGATCCAGTCTGTTGCTCAATTTACTTCTAGGACTTTTATGTGTTTCAAGCATTATATTTATATGTTTCAGTTTATTTGGAATGGGCTTCTTAGTTGTGTGCATGTGTGTGTATATGTCTGTCTGTCTGTCTGCCTGCCTGTCAGTTTGCCTGTCTGTCATGGAAATATTTAGGGAATCCTGTTTGATTTCTCCTGGGAATGAATACTGGAGTTACTGTGAGACACTATGGAATTTCCTCAAACAAATGAAACTACCAAGTAAGGCAAAAGTCTCTTCCAGTTGTATATCCAATGTATAACCATCATCTCATAGGGATATATGCATTAATTACCATGTTTACTGCAACATTATGATAGCTAAGGTATGGAAACTATCTTGGTGTTCATCCATAGAAAAGTAGAGAAGGAAATTATCACATATACTAATACATACAGTGGAGTGCTAATCATCCTTAACAATAGTTTTTGACATCTGAAACAACATGGATAATTCTACGTCTACACACATCATGTCAGATATATGTGAAATTAAAGTATTTGCATACATATAAACCATTAGTAGAATAAGAATTATTGGGGCATTGGCTGGCTTGTTTCCTATATCAGTTTTAGAGAATGGTCATCTACAGAGGGAATATACAGTATGAGCACAGCAGCTAATCGTATTAAACTGTGTATTAGGGAATTGCTAAAAGTGCCCATTATATATAGTTGAAAGTATATATATGTATTTGTATATATTTAAAATATATACATATATTACATCATAAACTCTATAATGTTCAGATAATTCTAAAGTAAACTCAACAATAAGAGGGAAAACATGTTTGGTTTCATTTTTTTCATAAGAATATATTTTAAAAAGAAAAATAAACAATAAATCAGCTAAAGATAGTTAATACTTCATTATAATTAATCCTTATGATTCAAAGACAAAATTATTTTGCAGTGGAAAAACAAACTTCACAGATAATAATATCAAAATGTGATATGTCAGCAGAAATTAGATTACCTGGGTCTAGAAAGTGGAGGACAAAGTAAGGATAAAAAATAAATCACAATATGGCTTGGGAATACAAAGTCATCTGTACAGAAACATCTCAAAGTTTTGAAGTTGAGGGAAAATAAAGTCATAAATTAGATTGAAGAGGCTCAACAATCTATGAACCTGCTCTTCAGTCATGTGACTATCACAGGCCTTATGAGAACAAGAGTGCAGTGCCAACTGGGGTAGGAGAAATGTAAAGGAGTTTTCCTCATCCAAATCAGTGTAGAGCATTCTAATGATGGGAAATTGAAACAACCTGTGGGCTTACCTGAAATCACTGATGGGGACATTTGTAATGTATGCTATGTTATAGAGCATTCATGTATCATTGCAATTTATCAATAAAAAGCATATATTAATTATTTTGCCATAATCATCTTATTTTGATCTTTTTTATCTGTTCTTACAGGACAATTCTTCCCTGGATTAACACAAAAGTAGAAACCATAAGGCCATGCAGCTGAGCAAAATTTCTTTGATGAATAGAACTGACTGCACCTCATCCATAAGCTCCAACAGAATCATTGGGCTAACTAGACTTTCACACCATGATAAAGTCCATTTTTAAAAAAATACTTTAGGGGATGGAGAGATGTCTCAGAGATTAAGAGCACTTCCAGAGGTCCTGAGTTCAATTCCCAGCAACCACATGGTGGGTTACAACCGTCTATAGTGAGATCTGGTGCCCTCTTCTGTTGTGCAGGCATACATGCAGGCAGAACACTGTATATATAATAAATAAATGAATAAATCTTTAAAAATATTTTAAAGAGAAGGACTATTTATTCATTGAATGTTGACTGAGGTTTCTTTCCCACCCAGTCCTGCAGCCATTTAGTCCCAAAGAAATATACCAAGGTCTACATTAATTATAAATGGATTGGCCCAGTAGCTCCAGCTTTTTATTAATTATTTCTTATAACTTATATCAGCCCATAATTCTTGTCTGTGTTAGCCACGTGGCTTGGCATTTTTTCATTGATGCAGTCACATCTTGCTTGCTTTGTGCCTGGCTTCCTTTGCGTATGGGTGACAACTTCAGACTGATTCTTTCCTCTTCCCAAAATTCTCATTGCTCTGCCTCTACTTCCTGCCTCTTTGCTGTTGCCCCGCCTATACTTCCTGCCTGGCTACTGGCCAATCAGCATTTTATTAAAAATAATACAAGTGACAGGATAAAAAACCATTGTCCCACAGCAATTGGTTACATAAGTTGCTGTCCATAAACGTGGGCCTTGCTCATCTCATGTCTAGGAAAGAGAGACATTTCCCTTCTGTTTGGTTTTTCCATTCAGTTTTCCTGGGAGCTTATTGGAGCTGACCAGTCAAGGTTTTCCTATGTGAACGAAACCTCCCTGGATGCAGCCTCCATTAGGGGAGTGTTTTACAAATCTTCTAGGCATTTTTTTTTCTTCAGTAAAATCATATTGATAATCAAGATTAAGCACAGAGCTACAATTATCTCTGTCATACAATCAACCCAGGTTGACTTCAGCTTTGGGAACCATTTCCTTGCTTTATTCCTCAACCCTAAGTTTTTTCCTCCATTCCATAGAAGAAAACTCTCTAGTGCTGACTTCATCAGACTGTTCCTCTTCAGAGCCTTCAGTGACTTCATCTCAGGCCTCATTCTCTGGAAGCTACATGTCTGGCATTCTGGTGGTTTATTAATTGCCAATTAAGTGCAATGTATCTACAATATGTCCATGGAATTGTGTTTTCTCTTCCTAGTGTTTCTCTTTGGTCTGTCTCACATTCCTGGAAACATGTTGAGAAGCCCATATTACCTTCTACCAATGCAGACATTGACACTCTCTATGATAGTCACTTCAGGATTTACACTGTGCTTAAGAATCTTAATCTTGCATATCACCATAGAACCTTCATCTGGCGATGGATGGAGATAGAGACAGAGACCCACACTGGAGCACCGGACTGAGCTCCCAATATCCCAATGAGGAGCAGAAGGAGGGAGAACATGAGCAAAGAAGTCAGGACCATGAGAGGTGCACCCACCCACGGAGACAGTGGGGCTGATCTAGTGGGAGCTCACCAAGGCCAGCTGGACTGTGACTGAAAAAAGCATGAGATAAAACCGGACTCTCTGAACATGGCGGACAATGAGGGCTGATGAGAAGCCAAGGACAATGGCATGGGGTTTTGTTCCTACTTCATGTTCTGGCCTTGTGGGAGCCTAGCCAGTTTGGATGTTCACCTTCTTAGACCAGGATGGAGGGGGGAGGATTTTGGACTTTCCACAGGGCAGGGAACCCTGACTGCTCATCAGGCTGGAATGGGAGGGGGAAGGAGTGGGAGGAGTGGGAGGGAAATGGGAGGCTGGGAGGAGGCGAAAAAAATTTTTTTTCAATAAAAAAAAGAAAAAAAATCTTAATTAGTTAGATGAAAACAAAATCATGCTATAAAATAGAAAATCATCATTTTAAGAATATGTGAATTAAAAAAATTTAAATATGTGACTTAGTCAACCACATAATTTTCATCCTTAAATTTAAATATCATGCCTGATGTTGTAGCTATAGTTACAATACAATATAATGCCTTGGAAAATATTTCAGAAAGATTATATTTTTTTCTCTCTTGGGATTTAATTGAGACATTTTACCTTCATTATTTTTAAGCATTTATTTCAGTACCATAGTTTTCTATGTTTCCATATTCTTTAATGTTGGTGTTGCTATAATTTCCTGTGTAATAGCTCATTTGAGGCTATTTTCTTCTTTCACAAAATTTTCTGAGACAACATTATTCAAACTAGCTTAGTATAACATGCCTATAAAATAAAAATGCAAACAAAACAGCTAATTTTCTGGTCAGAACACAAACTGTTGGGCCTTTTTTTTTGTATGTTCACTCGCTCATTTTAGACAATCATAATATGTAATCCAGGTTGACTTGGAATTTGTTCAGAAGGACACTTTGCCCTGGAACTCATGATGTCCTCTATCAGACTCCTAAGGGCTGGAATTAGAGGTGTGTACCATCATCCTTGACTTAAACATCATTTGTGGATGCTGTAGAGGCTACAGTAACTTCATCCTATAGCTAGGTGAATACTCAGATACTGAGGTCAATTTTCCATTGTTAGACTGATAAATAGGAAAACAAGTCATTGTAATATAGGAAGCTTACCTGCTGAAGTAGGCTCTTCTTCATCTGATGCTATATTAAAGGGATGGAGATGAAGTAGACAAAAAAGGGGGATGGAGTGGGCAGTGGTAGGGGAAGGGGAGAAAGAGAGAAAAAAATGAACATTAATATGCTGCATATTTGCAAATAATCACTACTAGCCAATGCCTAATAATTTTGGGATAGACTACAATTTTTAAATCGTCTAATTGCATATAATTAATTAGAGGAAATGCAAATAAATATATGCATTATTTAATGTATGTATTTATTAGAAAGGACAATTTTATTGTTCGAATTTAGTTCATGAAGTTTTAAACAGTTTTTCAAGACATTAGTCATATATAATATAGATGCTGGGAATGGGCCCCCTGTAGTTAACAGGTTCCAAAGAGGAACAAGGAGTAGGCAAGGGAAGAAGTAAGCCAGGCCATGATGGTGGTGAGATTCTCTAGCTGAATAACTAGCAGTCGGAATGATTCTTTATCTTTACATAATTAAGTAAGTGGGGAGAGATGCATGTTGACCTAGAACATAGATCATAGCATTTTTGTTTCTCGACATGTGTTTAACTTTTTTCTCTTGCACATCTGGCGTCATAAGATTAGTCATCATTGATAAACAGAGTTATCCTTTATAATAATTTTTGCTTATTAACCCCATAACCCAATTTATAAAAATCTAGAAGTATATGATAGCCAGTTTTCAGGTTGGTAGCTCTTGTGTCTTCAAGGATGCTAGGAGAAAAAAATAATCTTGAAGCTAGCCTGGGCAGATTGCCACTTCCTTAGTGAGCAATGTATTATTAACTCTTAATGGTCAGAGTGTCCATGAAAACTACTTAGGTTATTATTCAAATTCTGGCATAATACAAT
Source organism: Neodon shergylaensis (assembly GCA_025134845.1). Classification (NCBI taxonomy): domain Eukaryota; kingdom Metazoa; phylum Chordata; class Mammalia; order Rodentia; family Cricetidae; genus Neodon; species Neodon shergylaensis. The sequence goes on from JABTXL010012716.1 coordinate 7,051,693, forward strand.
GTTTTATATTTTATATCTTTCTAGAATTGATTTTTCTGTCTAATCCTGTCATTCTTTTGTTCCTTAATCACAAGACACACAGTGGTCCTGCATGAGCTAACTTTTATAAGAAAGGGATGCACCTCTTTCTTTTATCATCTTTCCACACCATTCTTTGTCCATCAATATAAGTTCTTCTGTGGGCTAAGGTAATTTCAGCTAATCTACCTTTGTTGTTGTATATGCCACGGAATTGCTTGAGTGTATAGAAGGAAGAGGCTTGTAATGTGAGCTGTGGCCAACTCTTCTAGCCCACCAAATCATGTTTGCCTTTTAAAGTTTACTTTGTTTTGATTATCTTGTTCCAGAGCAAGGACCGGGGTAGATGTTATAATATCTCAGACCGCATAGAGAGATCTCTGGCTTCTAAATGTACATCACAACTTTCAAGGTATAAGAAAGACCTTCAAATAGATAAAAATATCACTAAAAGAGGAAGAGGTAACATGCCTAGGATTTTCCTAGGGGAAGCATTGCTCCTGGGGGGAAGGCAAAAATGAGTGATAGGAAAATTGTCATCATTCCAATATCCCCAATTGTACAAATATTAAAAGTCTCCCAAGCATACAATATGTGGAAATCAAAACCAAAGGTGGCATGGCAGACATCATGCAGTTCAGCTTTGCTGGGTCTTTGCCAAGTCACTGTGCCAGGTTTATGATGTTTTCTGGTCCCATGAGATATGACTATGCCATCTCGACCTTTGTAATTTTTAACTTAAGGGTTGGTAGATCTACTAGTGTGGCTGGTAGTGCATTTCTCAGTCCATGGTTTACAGTTGAAAGGACAAAAATAAAAATAAGCACAACTCAACTCCCAGGATTACTCCCAACGAAGGATTCACTTTTCATTTTCTATTCAGTTAAAAGTCTTCTCAACAGTAGCAACTTTTACTCTGTGTCATAGAACATGCTTATTAAACCTACTGATTCAAAACCAAGGTGACTATTTCTAAATTAAGTTCAAGTGCCCATGCGCTGTGCATAGCCTGTCTGTTATTTCCCTATCCAATCTTTTCACCGAAACACTGAAGCATATACATTTAGTCATTGTCATGTACCATACACACTTCAAGAATCAGGAATGATAAATGATACCATGATAAAGGCATGAATGTGTTCTTGTTTCCTTGTCTCACTGTTTGCCCAAGGCTGACCTGGAATTGAAAGTTGGCCCTGAACTCACAGAATTGAAGTGATTATATGTCCTAAACCCCCTTACCCCAAGTGTAGGAATTATGACACCCAGCTTTCCTCATTCTTTTTTTTTTTTTTTTAGTTTTTCGAGACAGGGTTTCTCTGTAGCTTTGGAGCCTGTCCTGGCACTAGCTCTTGTAGACCAGGCTGGCCTCGAACTCCCAGAGATCCGCCTGCCTCTGCCTCCCGAGTGCTGGGATTAAAGGCGTGCGCCACCACCGCCCGGCGACACCCAGCTTTATGGATACAAATTTTAAAGAATGCATCCAGATAATCTTCTAATATATTCTTCAGCCCACATAAAGATAAACACGGATACTATAAAAGCAGAGATAATAATATGAAAAAATATCCAACTGCAGTATTTCACAAACCTAGAACTGATGTCTGGCCTCTCTGTCAAGCTAATTACTCAGAATCCTTTTAAACGGCACTATTGTGTAGAAGGATTGAAATATTGACATGTAATATTACTATGTGGCTATATAAACCATAACTTCTTACAGTGTTAATCATGTTTTTGAGAGCAGTGAGACTACAAGCAGTAACCTAATGTGTGCATGTTGGGAGGAAACACAGAAAGGATAAGAGTGAAAAGCAGAGGTCACATGAGCAGTTTCCTAATTTCTCATGCAATCTACCTTTTTAGCTTTATTTTCCTACACACATACTGGCATACTGGGTAGTGGTGTGTCTGCTCTGTGCATAGGAGCAATTTTCCAAGAATATTATCATGGGATAATATGTCAAAAGCTAATACTATTCCACTTGATTTACCATGCTTTAAAATAAAGGAATTATTAAATTGAATGGTTTATCCCCATTCAAGCTTCATCCCTACTTGATTTGCTAACTAATATATCTTGTATAACCAGGAAATGTTCTCCGCTCTTTCCATTAAAGTCCCAACTCTACTGGCTAAATTTGAAACACGCTTACTTTGCGTCCTTACAGTACTTTCCACACCATTTTGGCTTACATCACAGGCACATAAAGAAATAGAGAGAGCAAACATGGTTGGCACACATGACATTGAAAACATAAATATTTAAAAAGCTGTTTCCACTTCATCATGTCCAAAATATACCATAACACATTCACAGAAGAAAGTACTGATAACTTCCTAATTTCTTGGTAGGAAATTGTCAAGAAGACCTGCAAAAAGATTTGACTTACATAGTTCATTCCAAATATCTGGATATTTAAATGGCTAAAAGTAAATACACTTGTAGCTATTCATGTTACATTATTAAAACAATTTAATTCTCAAGGCAACCAATAGTTGAAGATTAGTGAGGTTGCACAGTTTCTACAGACTCTAAAATTTGTGGAAAACTGTCTATTTGAATTTGAGATGATATCAGTTTGACTGAAAAACTGTGGTCTTTCCTTATACCTTATTGCTCAGCAAATGCTGATTCAGTGCCTTCTCAGAAAAAGTAAAAAAATAAATGACAAAGAATCTCTTGAAATTTTTTTTCACTACCATTTACAAATTGGGACATGAAATAAGGACTGTCCAAATTCCTCATATTATCAACTGGGCTTAAGCCCAAGTAGAAATAAAATAATGAAACAAAATCTAACATTGGGGGTGAGGTGATAAGTCCTTTTGGGGACTTCCCTATGCCTCGTGCAATGCAGGGATATAAACAGAAAAGTGAGAGCCTGCCTATAGTTACACAGAGCATGAAGAAGCAGCTATATACAAAGATGAAATAGTGGAATTGCTAAGATTCTTACGTCTGTTTTGAATACATTAGCCAGGATTTACAGCCTCTAGAAAGTTCCCAAAAGGCACATATAAGCATAATTATTTTTGTGGTTGGATTCTGCTTGATATTAAAACCAATGTTTAAAAAAGTACAAAGTAGGCCAGACAGCACGTCTTTAGTGCCAGCAATCAGGAGGCAGAGGCAGGTGATTCTTTGAGTTTGAGGGCAGCCTGGTCTACAAAGCAAGTTCCAGGACAGCCAGGGTTACAGTCAGAAACCCTGTCTCAACAAATAAAAAAATAGTAAGAAGTGTTCTCAAATTATATTTGGTTTTGGTATACCTTAAAGTATCTTGACCACAAATGGACAGTATAGAATGACAAGGAGAAGAGTATTGTGTAGGGTTTTATTTCTATGAAGCCTTTAACTTGATTTCCAACAATAGTTAGGTTTCATTAAGAAATACACATAATTTTAATATATACAAGTTCACCAAGACACATATATTGGAATTAGTTTATTTAACTAATTTGTAGCTATATAGTTGCATTAAAAGGCTCTGTGTAGGTTAATTATATCACAGAACAAAACATCAAAAAGTATTAAGAGGTGGTAACTCAAGTCTCAGGATAAAAATAAACCTTAAAGTTGATATCAGTCGTCTGAATAATGTCATTTCCAAAAAACTTGCATCATAGACAGTACTGTCAGACTAGCCATGTGACTTGTGCTCTTCCCATTTTCTGCTTAGAGTCAGTCATGAACTCATTGGTTAATAAAGATGTTGATCTGACCCCAGCCAGTCTTGTTTAGTTCTGGAAATTAATACACAAGCACTAAGCAAAGCAACTGATAAAATAAGTGTTGCTCATGTCAACTCTTAAATGCACTGCAATTCGTGTGATGTTAGAAAGACAGTGAGTAAAGAAACATCTGACATTCAGGAATTAACTAAAGACTGTTCTTTCATCAAGCATAGCAAACTCTCCTTTGGTGTTTGCTAAAATGTTATAACGTTTCTCACATCTTTTGAATGTGAATTTGAATTTTGGGAGTTATCCCAGGCTGTTGCATTTTTTAAAAGCTCTGCAGGTGGCTTTTGTGAATACTACATTCTGAAAATGATGGCAGTAGACCATCAAAGTTGATTAACTGGAAGGAAGCCATGGGTCCAGTTGGTGGAAGTTTTATAGTAAGTTAGAAGCAGGGAAAAATAAGTAAAATAAAATAAAATCACTTTGAAATATATATTGCGATTCTCTCACCTTTTTCTCATAATATTGTCAATTTTTGTTATCTTTACTAGTGAAATTGGAGGAAAATAACAGTAGGTTTGAATTAAAGATACCTAAAGCAAAATCTGTCCTCTTTTCTTACCCACAGTCACTGTTCCAGATATAGAAATAAGTATGTCCCTTGTTAGGTTTGATTCCTAGATACTCAAGTCTCTCATATAGAATGACACAGTTCCTGCATAAAATGATATCCAACACTCATTACACTTTAATTTATTTCTGTATTTCATATATTTAATGTATTGCAAACTGCATGCAAATAGTTGTTATACCATACTGCTTAGAAAATAACGTCCAGAATAGAAATACCTTCTTGATTAGTGCAGAAGCAAATTACTTTCTATCTAATACTGGTTGACTCTCCACCACAGACAAGACAAGATCTGCCACCATTTGCCAACAGCATTGAGTAATGAGAACTCTGTTGATGCCGGCATGGGGAGACACAGCTTTTTCTGAGAAAGTGCCTGTAAGTATATCTTTCATATCGATTCTTCTCTCTCTCTCTCCTTTATATATCAATGAGAAAGCCTATAGAAACCTAACTAGTTATCAAACAACCTAAAATCATAATTAATATTATCTTTAAAAGAAGTCTCAGTAGCTGGACAGTAATGGCATACACCTTTAATTTCAGCACTTGGGAAGCAGAGGCAGGTGATCTTTGTGAGTTCAAGACATACCTAGTCTACAGAGCAGGACAGTTAGGACTGTAACACAGAAAAAGCTTGTCTCAAAAGAAAAATAAACAAGACTCACTGGATGCTAAGCCATTTATTAGACATTTGTTTACATAAATTCAATTATGAACAAAATATTTTTGCAAGCCTATAACTGTCTATGCAATTATTTCCATATTTATTGCTATATTCTGGTTATCGTTTAAGATATATTATTAAATAAGTTGGGAAATATTCATATGCGTATAGCTGTGATCACTTTATATAAATTTTTTTAGCAATGCTGTATGTGTATATTATTGAGAAAAAGGATATAATCACTTAAAACTTTAACTTGGTTAGTTAACTACAGACACATATGGAAACTATAATTGACAATCCTATGGAACCACTAACCCATACAAAACATGAATTCTGATGAGAAAAACTACACTCTATAATGTTTAGATAGCTTATTGTTCAGGCTAATGCTAATCTGTTGCTGTGTTAAAGTACATTGGGATGCATTAAAATTATTTGAGGCAGTTGAGACCAAAAACGCATGCAAACTCAGGCTCTCAGAACCCTCCAGTATGCATTAATACAATAAAACTACTCCTTTGATTTTGAAGTGGATCACTTCTTTTTCCCAGACAATCTAGTGTGCATATGTATAGGAAGTGGGAGAGTACACAGAAGAAGCAGGAGAATTTCATTGGAAGACTCCTTTGCTTGCATACACACCCCTGCCCCCTTCAAACTCTTCCCTTTTCTTCTTCAGGTACCAACTGTGCAGTACAATAACTACTCAAACACAACAGTCTGTATATTACCACAATAACCTCTGATGCAAACACAGGACTCTTCACTGGGAATAAATACTTTTGTGTGTTTTTGTGTTTTAAACAATTCTCTCTGTACTTTTTGTACCTTTAACATTTCTGGATTTTAAATGAGCTTTTGTACTTGGATAATTTATGTATTACAAACAATTCTGTATCCAATGTGACTTCACATCTCATAGGGAAACCACATTAGGAAGTATAAAGTAGACACTTTCATCCAACATTATTATGTGGATACTGATCAACTCATAGAGACTTAGAAAATTCTGTGTACTATGCCATAAACCCAGTTATTTTTTGCAAATGTATGATTTTTAGCATATAAGTGATTATGCAATTAGCTATTCCATATGTAATAATATTTACTGATATTTAAAAGTATTTTATATTTAACTGCAATGAAGTAAAGGTGTTATTAATGTTCATATGTGATTAGTCATGCCTGTTTGATGCCAGATAAAAGTGTGGTATGCCTTCATTATAAGATATAAAAAAAGCAAACAATTTCAGACTTAAACTCAATCATAAAAGTAATGTAGATTATATTGCTTATGAGGCTGTTTTTGGAAAGATTGAAGAAATATTTAAAGAAAAGCGTAATTTGTATGTTTTGTTATTGTTGTTTCCTTGTTTTTGTTTTTGATTGTTTGCTCAATGAAAATAGGACTTAAGAGTATCAGAATTTCAGTTATCATCTTCTTGCTTGTTTGAGTGTATGACAAAGACTTTCCTAAAACGTCTCAGGCAATCTAGGAAGAGGTCAATTCGACACTATAGGAATTGCAGAGCATGTAAGAATTTCACTCGGTGGATGCAATATTTGAAAGAAAAATAAACACTAAATCAAAAACTCCTCTTTTTAAAGAATTTTGCATGCATTTTAAGTCCTTAGTAATACTACAGCATGCATGTAAAATAGTAATAATATGCAAAGCTAATCACATATGCATATAATTTGCATGCCCATGTCTTATATATGGCTACTAGTCTTCCCTATAAACAAAACTTCTTAAGACAAGACTGAATCTAATTTTGCTTACCATATGAGAGAAGATTTCTATTCTAGAACCCGAAGTATAACAAGAGTTCAAATGTAAATGTCCAAACACAGTAAAGTTGGAGAGCCTTTTAATTTTTCATTTTTGTTACTCAATAAAGCTCAACTGCTTTCTTATACAATAGTATCAATAGGATAAAAAGAAAGCTTTGAATGATCATCTACATTTTGTTATACAAATCTCTATATATTTAAATATATTATTTCAATAACTAAATTTAATTTCTTGCTATAGATCAAGAAAGGAAAGATATTATATTTGAAAGACAAAGAGTACTCTACTGACATTTGATGCATGAATAATTACATCTGCAATTGTTAAGAATACTCAGTACACATCAAACAATAGTGTGTTAACAGAGTAGGTTAATTACAAGGACCACAACATGCATTTTTGATGTTTGGCAGCAATAGAACTCATATGGGCTTTACAACTAATTATATACTGAATTATTTTAAATACCCTTGACAGTGAATTTAATAGTAAAGGGTACAAATAAAGAATAAAAGATGAAAGGGAAACTTTGGTTTTACTATTTGCTGTTGGCTAAAATATTTATTTATAAAAGTAAACACAAGTCCTACAATCGAGTAGTTTGTGCAGTCTACATAACATTACAGCTTTTACGAAAGGCATGTTTTCTTAGTTAACAATGGTTAAGGTGTGTTATATCATAAAAGAATATACAATTAAATATTCTAATGGTTCTAAAGCATGTTTTGTTTAATCACTCAACCCTCTTCACATATGTAAACTTATTCCATCTTCTTGGGTTAATTTCACTTCATACCCAGTCACTTACTTAGGGGGAATTAGTCTCCAGAATAAACAGTTACCCCCTCCCACTCTCCAGTGACACTCACACTATAGCCTAGAAACCATAGTAATTAAATACAGCCCAAAGTAATTTGTAGGCTTGTTTTGCATGCAGGACATATCCTTATTTTAAGGGTAATGGTTATATATTAATTTCATATAGTGATCATAATTGGGAATGAGTAAATAGTTTTAAGTAGTTATTCAATTATAGAGATGAGAAAATAAAATTTAGTGGTTAAATTTATTGACATTTTGTAAAATCATTACCCTGTTAAAGTGATGGTAGGAAGTTAAAGCAAAGGTACCTTGAAATGACTGATGGCCAAATAGAAAGACATTTCAAGGGATAAAACAGATGAGAAGTTATTGAAATTATCCCTGACAGTTACTCATTTTCAATAGAATTAATCTAGTCATAATATTTGGAAAATTGAATATGAAAGAGATAACTTGCCCTATAGTAAGAATGATTAATGTGGCCCAAAGTACCAGGGACCTGAAATTATCTGTTCTCTCTATGCATTATCTGCTCTCTCTATGAATGTGGTCACAGCAGCCAAATTATGTATTTGACTTTGCAAGTAGTAGGGACAGATACCATCAGATTCCTGCTCCTTGGACTTAATTCTGTCAGAAAGACTGTTCAATTCAACCTCAATTCATTTCCTTAAGTCTGAACAAATGACCTAATGTACAAAGCAAATGTGATAAAAGCAAAAAAAAAAAAATCCTACAATGTAAGGAAAAGATCAGCAATGCTGGCACAAAACTCATTGAAAATATCCACTTAAGGAAACCACAGAATCGAAGAACATAAAATGTTAATGCTGGTTAAGACGTGCTGGCAGAAAGACAACTGTGATAGCGAGTTAGTATTTGCAATAGAAAATCAAATATTTATCAAATTATCTGAGTTAACTCAAAGTGCATATATAATAAACTTTAAAGAAACTGTACTAAAAATTTAGAACGTATACAATTCTTCAAATATGTGCTATCTATAATATAACAGATTCTAAGACCATGCTACAGAACCTTTTCTACATTTTATTAACATTTATTGTGTGAGCATTCATGTGCATGCATGTTGTGTTGCATACGAGGAGGTCAGAAGACAGTCTTCAGGACATGGTCCTCTTAATCCATGAGTACAGTAAGTGCACACAGGCTATCAGTCTTGACAGCAATAGCTGTTAATCTCTGAATCAGTTTATTGGTTCATTTTTTAAAAATCTGAATCATATTACACATAGTGGTTGTATTATATTTAGTGAGTAGTTGCCTAAAAAGTAATTGCTCAGCTTATGACTACAGCATATTATATTGAACTGTTTGGTGAAAGATACTTGTATAGATTCTGCTGTGTCTTTTGTGGAAGAATATGTGTCTAAACAATACATGTCTTTGTGGCACGATTGAGTATCCTTTGGATATATACCCAAAGGTGGAATTGCTGGGTCTTGAGGAAGGTTGTTTCCTAATTTTCTGAGAAATCACCACACTGACATTCAAAGGGGCTGTACCACTTGCATTCCCACCAGCAATGCACGAATGTTCCCTTTACCCCAAAACCTCTCCAGCACAAGCAGTCATCAGTGTTTTTTTTTTTTTAATTTATTTTTTATGTATACAATAGTCTATCTGTATATATGTCTGCAGGCCAGAATTGGGCACCAGATATCATTACAGATGGTTGTGAGCCACCATGTGGTTGCTGGGAATTGAACTCAGAACCTTTGGAAGAGCAGGCAACACTCTTAACCACTGAGCCATCTCTCCAGCCCCAGTCATCAGTGTTTTTGATCTTGACCAGGTATGAGATAAAATATCAGAGTTGTTTTGATTTGCATTTCTGTGATGACTAAGGACGATGAACATTTCCCTATGTGTCTTCCAGCCATTTTAGATTCCTCTGTTGAGAGTTCTCTGTTTAGGTCTATACTCCACTTTTTTACTGGATTATTTGTTCTTTTGATAACCAATTTTTTGAGTTCTTTGTATATTTTAGAGATCAGACATCTGTCTGATGTTGGGTTGGTCAAGATCTTTTTTCATTCTGTAGGGTATCATTGTCTTGTTGACCATGTCCTTTGCTTTACAGAAGCTTTCCAGATTCAAGCCCATTTATTAATTGTTTCTCTCCGTGTCTGTGTGGCTGGGGTTATATTTAGAAAGTGTTCTCCTGTACCAATGCATTCAAGTTTACTTTCTCTTCTACAAGGTTCAGCGTTGCTGGCTTTATGTCGAGGTCTTGCATTTGGACTTGAGTTTTGTGCATGGTGATAGATATGGGTCTATTTTCATTCTTTTACATGTTGATATCCAGCTATGCCAGCACCATTTGTTAAATATGCTTTCTTTTTTCCATTTGATATTTTTGCTTTTTTGCAGTTCTTGTCGTACAAGTCTTCCACTTGTTTGGTTAGAGTTACTCTGATATATTTTATGCTATTTGTGGTTATTGTGAAGGGTGATGTTTTTCTGATTTCTTTCTCAGTGTAGGGCATATTCCTAACTTCTGATTCATGTAGAGATACTCAATCTACTATGACAATACCGTTCCTGGGTTGGTGGGCCTGGCCATCATAGGAAAAGAAGTTGAGCAAACCAGGACAAGCACATAGGTATCAACCTTATCATCCTTTCCTCTTCTGTTCTTACCTTCTGGTTTCTGCCTTGAGTTACTACTATCTTGGAGTCTCTCAGTGATGGACTGTAACTTGAAAGCCAAACAAACCCTTTCCTCTCTAAGTTATTGCTGGTCAGGGTACTTATTGAAATAACAGAAACTCAACTAGGATATGTGGCAATTCTATTTTTAGTTTAAGTAAAATATCTATAGGAATTTCCATAATGGCTGCTTCAGCTCCCTTTTCCTAGGTCTTTACTATCATTTTGTCCATTACTTTGAATTCTTTATTGTTTGGTTGTTTTTAATGATGGTCATTGTGTCCGAGGTGAGATGGATTATCAAAGTAGTCTTAATTTACATTTCCTGACAGTTAAGATGTTGAATGCCTAAAAATTTATTTACTGATATTTGTGTTTGCCCTTTTGAGGGAAGTTTGTCCATTTCCTTAGCTCATTTATTGATTGGCAGTTAGATAATTTAGTGTTTTTTTTGTTTGCTTGCAGTTCATTCTATTTTCTAGACAGAACTTTTCTGACTGAAATGTAGCTGTTAAGATAATTCTCTGGGGCTTTTGCTCATTCTGCTAACAGCTTCCTTTGTTATGCTGAAACACTTGAATATCTTGAAATGCCATTTGTTAATCCTTGGGTGTTTTCCCTCAGCAATTAGAGTCAGTTAAGAAAGTTCTTGTTGCCTGGTGATGGTGGCAGCCATGCCTTTAATCTCGGAAGTTGGCAGATTTCTGTGAGTTTGAGGACAGTCTGGTCTACAGAGCAAGCTCCAGAGGAGCCAGGGCTACATAGAGAAACCCTGTCTTGGAAAACCAAAAAAGTAAAAAAAAAAAAAAAAAAAAAAAAAAAGGGAGATTGTCTATGCCTGTATCTTAAGTGCTTTGCCCTTTGCCTTAGTTTCATAATTTCATGTTTTACTGGTGGTGTCTTTTCTAGTTTGCTTGGAAATAAACCAACACAAGGAGGAAAGTATTTATTTCAGCTTTTAAGATCCATTTATCAGGAAGTGAATTAAAAGTGGGAACTCAACTTTGATCCTGGAGACAGGAAGTGAAGCAGATCCTGAGGGAAAATGCTTCCTCACTCCTCACATTCAGAGTTCTGACTCAAGTCTTGTTGTCCTTTCCCTTTTTATGTGTCTTAGTAACACGTAAAACACTGTACATGCCTGTCCTGACATTCAGTGTCTTCTCACTCTTTCTCTACAATGCCTACCCACTGTACCATTGCTTTCAAACCTCCATTGCTGAACTTAACTGCTTTCTCTAAAAAATAAATAAAATAATAAAATAAAATAAAATAAAATAAAATGACCATTTTTTTTCTTCAGATCTATCTTGATCATCACGGCAACCTCTGATATTTATAGCTTGCATGAACTTCTGTTATTTATCTCCCAAATGATAATAAAAATGTTCCTCTGGCTCCCAACTGAGTCATTTTTAAATATTATTTTATCAATGGTTCTAACAGGTTATAAAAATAAAAGGAAAGAAAAAGTTTCCCAGAAACATGTAATTAATCCTAGGATGTCTATGCAGTTTCAATATCAGTTTCATTCTGCTTCATAGTATTAGGCTAGTAGTGCACTTTCCATTTTTTCTACATAGAACTCTTTATGAAGTATTCATGTTCCCTAAGACAGTTGGTATTACACACCGCAATACAAGCCCTCACCAATAAAGTGATCAGAAAGACAATTGCTTCTGTCATATCACCGTGGCAAAACAATGAATAAACATGAATAAGAACTTCAGAAAGTACATTTTTACATGTTAAACAATACTCTTTGAATAAATATGGACCTTTGCAGAAAAATCAAACAGGAATTGAACAGTATCATAGATAAATCCTCCTTATGAATATAAATGCAAAAATATTCAATGAAATTTTTGCAAACCTAATCAAAGAACATATCAAAAAGATCATCCACCATTATCAAGTAGGCTTTATTCCAGAGTTAAAAAATGGTTAAATATACTGAAATTAATTTTAAAAACTACTATATAAACAAAGTGAAGGAAAAAATATGATTATCTCATTAGATGCACAGCTGGCCTTAGACAAAATCCAGTATCCCTTCATGTTAGAAAACCTGTAGAGATTAAGGAAGGGTAAAAGGATATACCTAAACATAGATCCATAGGCAACATAAGCTTAGATCCAGAGAAATTCAAAGAAATTTAACCAAAATCAGGAACAAAACAAGGTTGGTCACTCTTTCCATACTTATTCAAAAAACCCAGGAGAGCCAAAATAATCCTACACAATAAAAGTACTTCTGGATGCATTACCATATACTTCAAACTCTATTACAGAGTTACAGTAACGAAAACAGCTTGGTATTGGCACAAAAACAGAGATGTTGACCAGTCGAATCGAATTGTAGACCCAGATATTAATCCACAAACCTATGAACACCTGATTTTCAACAAAGGAGCTAAAATTATACAATGGAAGAAAGAGAGCATCTTTAACAAATTGTGCTGGCATAACTGGATATCAACCTGTAGAAGAATGAAAATAGATCCATATCTATCACCATGCACAAAACTCAAGTCCAACTCAAAGTCCTCAATATTAATCTGACCACACTGAACCTGATAGAAGAGAAAGTGGGAAGTAGTCTACAACACATGGGCACAGGAGACCACTTCCTACATAGAACCCCAGTAGCACAGACAATAAGAGCAACAATGAATAAATGGGACCTCCTGAAACATTCTGTAAAGCAAAGGACACTGTCATTAAGACAAAAAGGCAACCTATTGATTGGGAGAAGATCTTCACCAACCCCGCATCAGACAAAGGTCTGATCTTCAAAATATCTAAAGAACTCAAGAAACTAGACATTAAAACTCTGGTTAACCCAATTAAAAAATGGGATACTGAACTGAACAGAGAATTCTCTACAGAAGAAGTTCAAATGGCCAAAAGACACTTAAGGTCATGCTCAACCTCCTTAGCGATCAGGGAAATGTAAATCAATACAACTCTGAGATAACATCTTACACCTGTCAGAATAGCTAAAATCAAAAACACCAATGATAGCCTATGCTGGAGAGGATGTGGAGCAAGGGGAACACTCATCCATTGTTGGGGGGAATGCAAACTTGTGCACTACTTTGGAATTCAGTGTGGCGGTTTCTCAGGAAACTGGGAGTCAGCCTACCTCAGGATCCCACAGTTCCACTCTTGGGAATATACCCAAGAGATGCCCAATCATACTACAAAAGCGTTTATAGCAGCACTATTTTTAATAGTTAGAACCTGGAAACACCCTAGGTGCCCCTCAATAAAAGAATGGATAAAGAAGATGTGGCACATATATACTTTAGCTTTCTACTTAGTGGTAAAAAACAATGACATCTTGAATTTTGCATACAAATGGATGGAAATAGTGAGTGAGGTAACCCAGACCCAAAAAGATGAATATGGTATGTACTCACTCATAAGTGGATTCTAGCCATAAATAAATGACATTGGGCCTATAATTCATGATCCTAGAGATCCTAAATAAGAAGGTGAACCCAAAGAAAAACATATAGTTATCCTCCTGAACATTGGAAGTGGACAAGATTGCCGGGCAGGGGTTGGGAGAATGGGGGTGGGGTAGGGTGGGGTAAGGGGAGATGGGGAGAGAGAAGGATGAAGGGGAGGATGGGGAGAGCTTGAGGGAATGGGACAGTTGGGATGGAGGAGGGGTGTATGTGGGAGCAGGGAAGTATATATCTTAACTAAGGGAGCCATTTTAGGGTTGGCAAAAGACTTGACTCTAGAGGGGTTCCCAGGTATCCAAGGAGATGTCCCCAGCTTGTTCCTTGGACAGCAAAGGAGAGGTTGCCTGAAATGGCCCTATCCTATTACCACACTGATGAATATCTTGCATATCACCATAAAACCTTCATCTGGCGATGGATGGAGATAGAGACAGAGACCCACATTGGAGCAAGGGACTGAGCTCTCAAGGTCCAAATGAGAGGCAGAAGGAGGGAGAACATGAGCAAGGAAGTCAGTACCGCTAAGGGTGCGTCCACCCACTGAGACGTTGGGACTGATCTAATGGGAGCTCACCAAAGCCAGTTGGACTGGTACTGATGGAACATGTGATCAAACCAGACTCTCTGAATGTGGCTGATGGTGGAGGCTGACTGAGAAGCCAAGGACAGTGACACTGGGTTTTGATTCTACTGCATGGGCGGGCTTTGTGGGAACCTAGTCTGTTTTGTATGCTCACCTTCCTGGACCTGGGGGGAGCAGGGAGAACCTTGGACTTCCCATAGTGTAGGGAACCCTGACTGCTCTTTGGACTGGAGAAGGAGGGGGAGGGAAGTTGGAGGAGGGGAGAAGGTAGAAATTTTTAATAAAAAAAAAAGGAGAAAAAAGGTAGACATCTTTTCGAATGTCTTTGTTACTCATTTTACTGAATATGGCATGTTATACAATGTATAAATTAGTACATTCTTATTTGATATAATAAAATAAATTTATTTTTTTGTTTTAAAAAACAAAGCAAAAAACAGCATTGTATTAGTGTAAAAACAGTCTTCTTGACCAATGGAATAAAATCGAAGACATAAATTTAAATATATTACCTATGGACATTTGATATTTGATAAAGAAGACAGAAAATATACACACACAAAAAGACATCATCTTCAACGAATGTTGCTAACCAAACTTCATGTCTCCATAAAAGAACACAAATAGATCCACGTTCATTACACTGTACAAAATTTAATTGAGGTCCAAGTCAATCTAAGATTCAGTATAAAACTGGTTACACTGAACCTGTATAATAAAAGTAGAAAATAGCCCCTAACTTTGTGTCACAGGAAACAGTCCTAAACAGAATACTGACAGAGCAAGCACTAAGATCAATGATTAGTAAATGGAACCTCATTAAACTAAAATCTTCTTTAGGGAAAGGACATTGTCGGGCTGGAGAGATGGCTCTGCCATTAAAGGCTAGGCTCACCACCAAAAATATAAGGGTAAGGACGTTGTTAATTGGACAAAGTGGCAGCCTACAGAGTGGAAAGATTTTTACCAACTCTGCATCAGATAGAGGACTAATATACAAAATACATAAGAACTCAAGAAACTAAATATTAAAAAAAAATAATCCAGTAAAAAAAATGGTGTGCAGATCTATACAGAGAATTCTCAAAACAAAATACTCAGATTTTTTAACATCCTTAGCCATCAGGGAAATACTTTGAGATTTCATAGTACACCTGTCAGTATGTTAACATCAATAAAACAAGTGACAGCTCATGCTGGCCAGGATGTAGAGCAAGGGGAACACCCATTCACTGCTGTAGAAATGCAAATTTGTACCACCACTGTGGAAATCAGTGTGGCAGTTACACAGAAATTGGGAAGCAATCCACCTCAAGATCCAGTGGTACACTTTTGAGCATATAACCAAAGGATGATTCATTCTACCACAAACACAATTGCTCAACCATGTTCATTGCTGCTCTATACATAATATCTAGAAACTGGAAACCTATATGTTCCTCAACTGAAATACACTTAGAGAAATTGTGGTACATATATTTACACAATGAAATAGCATTCATCTATTAAAAATAAGAACATCACGAACTTTGCAGGAAAATGGATGGAGCTAGAAAAAAATCACTTAGACCCACAAAATAAATACAGTATGAATTCATTTATATTTGGATATTAGCCAGTAAATAAATAATAACAGGGCTATAATCTGTAGACATTGAAAGGTTAGGTATGGGGGAGGGACTAGGATGTACTCATGGATCTCCTTGGGAGGGAAAAATAAAACAGATTTTATAAGTGGATAGGGGTTAGGGGAGATGGGAACAGGAGGATCAGGTTGAGGGAGGGAATGGAGAAGAGATAATTAGAATTAAGGGACATTTGAGGGATGTTATGCAAATCTAGCACAGTGGAAAATTCCTAAAATATATGAAGGCAATCCTAATAAGGTCTCCAAATAATAAGGGTGATAGACTCCCAATTTGCCATCTCTTGTCACCAAAGGAAGTTTCCAGTGCTGGGATTGGATCACATACAATTGAGTTGTTGGCCAAATGATCCCACTGGAATCTCCAGCAATACAGCTGTTGTTGAAATAATAGGTTGCTCTACTCAAAAAGACAACAAGGCTTCATTGCTGAAGACAACACTCACACAACTCATTGAACATGGAGAGTCAAGCCTCTGCCTACAAAGAATCTTCACATTTATGTTCTAGTATCTATGGTGTGTGAAGGTTCTCTGTAGGCTACCAAAAGAGAAAAGTACATACTAACTCAGCTACAAAACCTTTGAACTATAATATTGTCCTGCTTCAAAATATGCTAGGGTAATGGTGACAGGGAGCTTGTGGGAATAACCAACCAATATTTGTTTTGACTTGAGTCCCAGTCCACAAAATGGATCACATACCTCACACTGCTTGAGTGACCAAGAATCAGAGAATAGATAGGTCATAGACCTACAGAAAAATCAAATACTACTAAAGAAAAATAATAAAAAAACTGTAACACAATTAATAAAAACCCAGAGACAAATATTGTGATTCAACTTGAGGTCAGAAAAGCCATATAGCCAGCCTCTAGCTCTTACCTCTACCTCAGTCTGAAATGGAAATTCTGTCTTCAGGAATCCTCAGAATGAGACTATCTGAGAGCTGTCTCCTTCTGTCTTATATTCCTCTCTAATGTTGGGATTAAAGGTGTGTGCCACCACTTCATGGTCTGTAAGGCTGACCAGGGTGACTGTTTTACTCTCTCATTTTCAGGCAAGTTTTGTTTACTAAAACACAAGTGAAATATCACTACAAGTACCAATAAAATGACTTTGATGATAGATGGTGCGTTGGTTCTTTATTCATTCATCGTTAGAGAATCTTTCTCCTGGGAGAGACAGGATCAAATACAGAGACCCACAGCCAACATAGCAAAGAGAAGGAACTTGGAACAGTAGCTCTAAGTGGGATGTCTCCAACATATCTGACCCTTGAGAATTCAGGGAATCTTAGGGAGGAGGGGGAAAGAGTGTGAGTGACAGAAGGGATGGAGGACAGCAGGAGAAGGAGGCTCTCTGATTCAACTCAGCCAAGATCATATGACCCACATAGACAGAAGCAGCGTCAAGTTACACCTTTCACTATTTTTAATCTTATGTTGAGTTTTGAAACATAAAAAATAGTGAAAGGTGTAACTTGAAGGGAGATGGAGTGTTCCTTAACATAGTTTTAACTCATACCAATAATGTACAAGACTGTCTTCTGGACTGTAATGTCTTCTGCAGTGTTTTCTGTATCTTCAGCAGTGGGCTAATGACTGCTATATAATTTTTCCTACTATTGAAATTGGGTCTAAAATGAAAGGCTTTCTTTCCTCAACCATTAGGACTTTCTTTAAAGGGAAATAGTGTGTCTATGTGTAGACGTTAATCCAGTGACAATGTAATTTCCCTTTTTGCAATTTGTCTCCCGAGGCTCCACCCCTCCCTGCTTTAATTGGAATGCCTTTAAAAAAACCAACTTATGCAAAGGAAAATGGATGCATGCAAGGCCATTTAGAGCTGATTTGACTTGTGCTTCTTATCTTCACGTTGTTTTTTCTGAACTGGGCTTGTAGCTCAGGGATAGAATACAAGCTCTACACGCACCAGCTCTGGATGTCATCTCCAGCACTAACTAACTAACTAACTACTTAATACATAATAAAAAAATACATTTTGCTTTGTGAATGGACACTCTTAATATTTATTCATTGAAACTTTTGAAAACTGTGTAAGGAACAGGCCCTTCACAGCCTCTGAAAAATGAAATGAATTTCAAAGCAAATGTGAAGGTGATATAGTCAACCTTTCATTCAGAAAGAAACTCTTCACAGTTCAGGGCACTCTGCTTCTCACAAAGGAATTCCTCATGTTTCTTTCCCAGAGCTGACCTCTAGAAAAGGATAGAATAATGTCTCTCGGCATGATATGCCAGGCAGTGAAACATTGATAAAACTATCACATCTTCCATGGTTCTTAATTTTTTTTAACATTCTCACTTATGTAGTTTTCATTGTGGCAAGTTTGTCTACTGTAGAAAAATCTCAAATTTGTGGAGAGATTTAAAATGTTAATAAAGATGTGAATAGTCATCTGATATGGTTTAAGTACCAAGAAGTAGAATTGCGTCTTATCTTTAGACTATGGTCTAGAACAAAAACCTGATTTTGTAATAGGAACTAAATAGTCAAGAATTAATTTCCTTTCCTCCCTGTGACACACCAGTAGGGTAGCAGTGTTCTTATTCTCTTCCTGCCCAAAGGCTAGCCTAGTGGGCTGGAGAGCAGAAAGCCTCAGATGAGGAAACACACTTGTGGGAAATTTGAGTTGGGGAGGTGGCATGCGTGTCATGATGTATATTGAAAGTATCTTAGAATCAGAAAAAAAAAAAAACAGGTAAATGTTTGAAGCCAAGAGAAGTCCTTAAGTCATTCTTTCAGCATTTCATTTTTCTCTTCGTTTAAGTGTTCAAAGTGGGTGTAGGTCACATGTACTTGATTAGCATTCACAGACTGTAAAAGCACACTTTCTTTCCTTAGTGAAATGATTTGCTCTCTGCTCAGGACAAGGAGACCCTCAAGCTAAATACAAGATGTGATGGAATGAAACAGAATTTCCTCTCATCAAGTGACATTTTTACCTGTTAAAGAGCCTTTGGAAAACTGTGTAAACTGTAATTATTTTTCCTTGCAATAATTCATTTGTGCTTAGAATTTTTGGTATAGTTAACAAGTATTGCTTTCCAATGAGTCACTTTTATATATTTTCAAATCAGCTAGTTGTTAGTCTTATTGAAAACAATTAAAATAATTAATAGATTGAAAAATGGCTTCTAGGATGGAGAATAAATAAAACCAATTGAGAAAGGTACAACTTCGAACACTTGATCTTCAAATGACAGGCCTGAGGTACTGAAGCATTATTTTAAAACTTCCCCAGTTGATGTTCAGGTTCAAATTTTGCATCTCATTTTGGTAATAATTTCAAACTTCAATAATAACGAACATTGAAAGGTTCTAGAATCAAGCTATTGGGGTAACTTTGATAACACTAATGAAACTGCACAGGAACAGATAAAGGAGTGCCTGGAGGCCTTCCCATCCTAGGGCAGGCCAATTTCTTGTTTTGCTACTCATTGTTCCCCACAAAACCTAATAATCTGAGCAGGCAACTATTTATTTATTTTTTTTCTAGAGAGCTCTCACTTTTCTTACATATATGCTTTAATCACAACTCTTTCACACAAAATATTCTAATTTAACAGTTGCAGCAGATGAGCTGCATTTTCCTTTGAGTTCATCTTAACAGTCAGCCATGTCATAGAAAGTCGTCTGTGGGGCTGGGCATGATCTCATTCACCTGCAGCCCAGAGCATCTTTTCCACTCACGCAGTCATTGTTTTCTGCACTGGGTAATGATTTTTGGTGCAACTGTGCACGTCCTTTTGCAGCTGCCTGTATCCCGAGGGAGGCATCTTTTCTGGAGGTCACTGAGAAAGGGAATATTATCTGCTGGGGGGTCAAGCAAAGCTGTCCAGAGATGTTGAATATACAGGGTTAAATGGAAGCTCGTAGGGTTCCTATTTCCTTTATTTAATATTTATGCAAAGCCATACAGGGCTTATTGTTGATATACCATACCCAAGAACATAATATTGATGTGTTGTCATAAATTCTGACTTGGCATTTATTATATTTTTAGAGGAGGACCATTCTGCAGGCTTAGAAAGAAAAATCAATCCATAAGTTATTTGCTTTAAGCATGCAAAGCTATATTCCTGAAAGGCTGACTCTTAATTATGCAAGCCTTACTTACATTATTCATAATTTTCAAATAATAAAACACAGGGTTATTTTCTCATAGCAAATGAGGTGATTTGTCAAATTATATGTTGAAAGAAAATTTTTTAATAACATCAAAATCTGACAGTTAAATTACTCCTAGTTTTTATATTCAAGCACAAGCAGAAAAATCTGATCTAAAAATAATAGGTCAGAATTTACCACACACTTCACTAATGTTATTAGAGACTGAAATGGTGGAAAACTATTCAGAGGTGTAGGTGTTTGATCTCGGTACACAGCTTTTGAATTGAGTAGAAGGCTTAACTATGTGTATTATTAAACTCCTAGATGGAACTTTCAATCATGTAAAAACTGTTTGAAGAACTTTGAACAGAGTGATTTGCTGAGTGTGTTTAAAGTGTTGATCCATGTTTCACAGAAAAGTAGAGTAAAGCAAAGCACAGTCATCCATAGGTAGCTTTGGTGCGTTGGTCTTAGAAAGTGCATTCCTTCCCAGGAATCTACAAGAGTGACTCCAGCTAAGACCCTAAAGCCATAGAGGAGAGGGTACTTGAACTGGCCTTGCCCTGTAGTCAGATTGATGAATATCTTATATGTCACCATAGAACTTTCATCCTGCAACTGATGGAAGCAGAGGCAGAGAACCACAGCAGAGCACTGGGCTGAGCTCCCAAAGTACAGTGGAAGAGTGAGAGGAGTGAGAATATGAGCAAAGAGGTCAACACCATGATGGGGACACCCACTAAAACAGCTTGCCTGTGCTAATGAGAGCTCACCAACTCCAACTGGACAGGAGAGGAACCAGCATAGGACCAAACTAGGTCATTGGAATGTGGGCAACAGTTGTATGGCTGGGGCAGACTGTGGCCACTGGCTGTCAGACCAGGATTTATCCCTGCTGCTTTTACTAGCTTTTTGGAACCCATTCTCTTTGGTGGGATACCTTGCTTGGCCTACATATAGTAGGGAGTTTCTTAGTCTTTCCTCAAAGCAATGTGCCTAACTATCCTGAGGAGCAGATGGAGGGAGAAGATGGTGTAGGTGGTGGGAATGGGAGGAGGAGAGGGACTGTGAACTAGGAATGGCATGTAAAATAAAAAAAAAGGATAGTTTTTTTTTAAATAAAAAATGCTAAAAAAAGAAAGTACAGCCATCCATATATATATATGTGTGGTGCATAGGTCTTAGAAAGTACAATCTTCCATTTGTGGCTGTAGTACATTGGCCTTACAGCATTCCATATGTAGCTGTGGGGTATATTGGTCTTAGACAGTACAGTCATCCATGCACCCATTTAAGACCCATTTATGACCCATGTACCCATTTAAGACCCGTTTAAGACTCATGTACCCATTTAAGACCCATGTACCCATTTAAGACTCATTTAAGACCTATTGGTCTTAAAAACTCTGAAAGAACAAAACTGTGTATACTTCAGTCCCTTATAGAAAATGAAAAAGCATTTGATTAGTACATAGGCACACTCTTCACTATACCGCAGCACCTTTACATGACACATATTAACACTGCGCAATGTGAACATCTGTCATGTTCATTCTTTAGGAAATGTCATTCTTTAGACAATGTTTGGACATGCTTAGTACATTTACATTTTTAAGTATATTCTATTCATGGCTGTCCTACTTCAAATACTTAGAACAGATTACAAACAGAAGAGGCAATATTTGAACACAGCCTAGCTCACTTCTGCTTCTTAACCACAATACCAGGTTGCATTTCTTTTTAGAACCGGTTCCTTCAGTTAGCTACATACCTCAGAATTTTATGAAACCTCTCCAGCAAATGGCAAATGCTATCCTTATATGTAATATATTTTGACTCAGGTTCAACCATTGTTTCTATATATCCTCATATGTGTAACTGGAACATGAGCACTATATTGTAGAGAAAGTCTGGGGCAACCTATGCAATAACCATTCTGCCCTTGAAGAAGAGTATATTACTTTAGTCTAGTCATTGCAGTCATCACAAACTTACTCCTCATTTAACTCTGAGATTGGTATTAGATAACCTTCTGATTTATAGGTTCTGACATATAAATATGTTTCATATACATGTGGTATTAGTATAGTATAAAATGAGGCAATGTTAATGGATAAAATATACCTTTGTTATTAGGCTATCAGTTAACCACATGAAATATTTCTGGCTTATGCCTTTCAGTGTTTCTTACTTGAAGACATTGCCACCATGCCTGTTTGGCTGTGTGCAGTGAATCTATCCTTGCAGTATGTAATCAAGAAATCATTTCAGTGAATAACACTGTTAATGTCTATGGGTGAATAATTAATGAGAACTTTGAAACAGAAGCTGTTGTGTAGCATATCAAGTTTGTCTTTTGTCCTGGAAACTTGAGACACTGGTCGAAAAAAGGAAGTTTGCATATAGATGTGTCCTTAGAAAATTTTCAGCTCTCCTGCAGATGGGCACACTATAAACACTGTGCCCAATGGCTCTCTATTGTGGAGATGAAATACTGCAGCCCTGATTTTGCTGTGAAACTGTAATAAGGTAAATTCCTCATGTGTCTATATCAACATGCTAAATACAAAAGTCACAGACTCTTATTTGAAATTTGCCATATTTTCCATTGATAAATGTAAGTAAATAGATATGCTTATCATGATTCCATAATTTTCTGAGAAAATAAAGTTTTATCCTTTCCATTTGATTTTATATATGCTGTGATGGAAATCAAGATAATAAATATGAATTGTCGTCTATTTCAGTTTAATGAATTTTATATTTTCAAAGAACAAGATGGAAAGCTGTTGAATATGCCCAGCCTGATAATGAGAGCCATTTCAAGGTTATGAAAGCCAACGTGCACTAAGGAACATGGGCTGCAGCAGCTTCCTGCACACTAATACTTTGAGAATATATATGTATATATATATATATCGAACAATCCATTTTTAAAGAGTAAAAAAGTTATCTTGAAATGTCACCTTTTTCTTTTCCTCAGGGAATGGGACTAAACAAACATTCACAAATATTGCCTTCTCCTTCCAGTTCCTCAACAAAGCACTGATGCCTTCATCTTTATTTCAGTAACTTTGATTACATAATTTTCAAAGCAAATAACATGCTTCTAGTTCCTGTTTGGTATCAACCACTTTTGTGGACAATGGTAGAGCAGTTTCTAAAGTTTTCTCACTTTTTTTTTATCATGCTCTTTATCTGTAAAAATATTTCTTTTCTTTTTTTTTTTTTTGCATGCACGACTTACAGTTTATTGAAACTTTTAAATCTGGAATGGAGGACAACAAAAAGTCAGGCAGAGGACAGCTCACCAAAACTCCTAAGACTCAATGCTCCAGGTTAGACAAAAAGCACCTCTGACCTTCACAGTGCCCAACAAGACATGTGCTCTACACGATGTTACCCTCCCTGGATATCCAGGGCCACTAGATAGATCTAGAGCCCTGTTGCCTCCATGATATTCATTTACCACCCCTAACTGTCCCAAGGAGAGAAGTCGTAAAGCTAGAATTCATAAGCAATAACATGATTACCTCAGCTGACTTTGTCCTTGCATGGCCAGCATGGCAAGGCATGACAGAAATGCAGAAAGATGTTCCCTTCTATAGAACAACAGTTTTATATTCTGCACGAGAGGAAGCTAGTGACCATCTAGTCAGATCCTACCCAAATTTCCTAGCCTTAGTCCTTTTCCATTGTCCCCCACCATGAGAAAAAGTCTCAGAATGAGAGAACTTCTAGAAAGAAAATAGTGGGAACTGCTGAAGCCTTATCTTTATCGGGCATTACATAATCAGCGCAAGACTGTCAGCACATGGAAAGCAGCATAGATTAGAGGAGAACTGGATCTATTGAAGCCATGTGCTTTGAGATGTCATGTCAGCTTCTTAAATATGTCCTGTTTCAGTGAGGATACTAACACTGATATTTTTCCTCTTTCTACCTTTGTGTCAATACTGATGTGCAGAAAGGGAGTAAACCAATGCTCTGTCATGAGTCAATCTTCTTTTCTTGCCAGCCAGGTGATGTTAATGATTTTATCATTTCTGCCATCATTTGGTCTTCCTAGTCCACCTCAGCTAATCTGTAACAAAGGTGCTCTAGAACATCACTAAGATTTTGTTGATTAGGCTGGGCCGTGGTGACACACGCCTTTAATCCCAGTACTCAGGAGAAGAGGCAGAAGGATCTCTGTGAGTTCGAGATTTACAAGAGCTCGTTCTAGGACAGACTCCAAAGCTACAAAAAGATTTATTTGATTAAATGAAAATTTCTTCACATACTTCTCCTAATTTAGGGGACTGATCTCTTCTTTATAGTCTTACTCAAACTCACCGGAATTAATATCTATCTCTGCTAATTTTGTCCCTTTTAGATAATTTATATATGATTATAGTAATCAAGGGTTTAAATGAAACAAAGGGGACAGAATTTTCTTACGTTATTTAATTATGCTTAGTAGCAATGTGTTTTTAGAAAAATCAACAAATACACACTTTTTTGTTTCTATTATGGAAATAAATAATTCCAAATAGAATTATCATTAAGTGGACCTAAATCCACTGAAATTTGTTTCAATTGAAGGACACCATAATTAGATTTTCAGTCTTTTTTTACATAATTCTTATAGTATGAGATACTTTTTTTCCTTTTGTGATACAGGGTTTTGTTGTATTGCCTAGGCTAGCTATGAACTGGACATCCTACTACAGCTGTATCCCAATTTCTGGGATTATAAGTATGTGTTACCATGCTTGGCTGCAGGGTTTCAAATACAACGTCATTGTGCTTAAGAACTGAGCAGACTCTACTGTTGCTTTTTCTGCAAATACCCTTGAGCAACTAAACCTAAAGGAAATTCTAGTTTTATATTTTTTATAAAAGTATAAGAAGAACATTTTGTCCATTTAAAAACATATCAATTTCACTAATGATAGCATTTTAAGACCTTGTCTTTATTGCTTCAGATTTAAATTCAAAAAATGGTTTGTTATAATTGGGATACTATAGCTCAGTGTATAGTTAACTCACTATAAAGGAAGCAAACAGAAGATACAATTTCCAAGAAAAAAGGCATGTATTCATATTAAAATTCAACAGCGAAAGAAATGCACACAATAAGATCTGAGACTTTCAGGAGTGCTGAGCATATCTTAAATGTTTTAAAACCCACTTGTAAGTCTTCTACAAAGCTTATTTATGAAAGTGTTCAAGTGGGAAAAGATACATTTTCTAAAGATGAATATTATCACAGTGGCCTGTGATTGCAGTTTTAAAATGATGCTGTCTTGCTATGTTGTCTAGACTAGCTCTGACTGAAGCCTCTGCTTTAGGCTCAAGAGTACTTGGGTCACAGGTATTAGCCATAACAACCAGCCTTATTACTTTAAAATTGTACTTTTCATTTTCATAAATGTATAAAACTGTGCATTTCATTAAATTCTCAATAATATTAATTAGAATAAATGAACACTTTAATTTTACATTGGAACTTTAGTTTTCATTATATTATTCTGAAATAAAATAATACAGCTTTTTCCATTTTAGACTGTTTATATATTTTCTTTCTTTGTAAGATAAATAATCAGTGGATGGAGAAATTTCTCAGTGGTTTAAGAGCACTTGACTGCTATTGCAGAGGACCTAAATCCATTACACAGAGCCCTCACTGAGTATTACACAGATGCCTATAACTTCAGATTGGGGGACCTGAAGTCCTCTTCTGTCCCAATGTGCACCCACTCACATAGTGAGTACAGCATACATACCCCAGACAAATATACACATATGTATAACACAAATTTTAAGTTTATAAATAATAGTAGAGAAATTTGATAGGAGTAATTTTATTAGATTTTGTAATCTAGTAACTACAGTAACTGCAAACATTTGCATATATGTATCAATGTTTTTATTGACAAAGAAATCAAATTTTAAACATGCAATTATAAGAAAGGTAATAAACTAGCCCCAATACCCTCTTCTGTACTCCACACGCACCTTTGCAACACAAATGGATAGCTCATAAAATAAATGACAATTTCACTGGAGAGGTTGTGGGGTAAAGGGAACACTCCTGCATTGCTGGTGGGAGCCTGCATTGCTGGTGGTACAGCCCCTTTGGATGTCAGTATGGCTACTTCTCAGAAAATTAGGAAACGAACTTCCTCAAGACCCAGCAATACCACTTTAGGGTATATATCAAAGGATGTTCAATTATGCTAGAAACCATCATGAGTGAGGTATCCCAGATACCAAAAGACAATTATCACGTGTACTCACTCATAAGTGTTTTTTAAACATAATGGAAAGAAAACCAGCCTACAAATCATAATCACAGAGAACCTAGACAACAATGAGGACCCTAAGGGAGACATATATGGATCTAGTCTTCGTGGGAAGGAGTAAAAGACAAGATCTCCTGAGTAAATTGGAAGCATGGAAACCACGTGAGAGGGTTGAAGGAGATAGGAGAGACAGGGAGGAAAGCAGGGAAAAATGTACAGCTCAATGAAATCAGTTTTCAAAAAAAAAAAAACTTTCAAATGCAGTCTTTGGCACAGGCTATATGTGAAAAGTCCTCATTATTTAGATTTGCTCTTATTATTCTTGGGCACTTCAGCACTGTTGATATTGAAGACAGCAAAACCCAAAAGAGATCAGATGAACCATCTTTGAAATCCCATCTACAAAAATGGATCTAGTGACTGTGGCTCACAACAAGGTGAGTATGTTAGAGTAAGATGTCAAAGACATGACAACTCATTCAGGGACAGGAAGATGCATTATCATGTAAAGTATCACAACCTGGATCTGATTCCCAAAAACCAATGTGGAAGGAAAAAGTCAACTTCCAAAAGCTGTCCTCTGTCATCTGCCTGTGTGCTGTGACTGGTACATGCCCACATTCTCTCTCTCTCTCTCACACACGCACACACACACACACACACACACACACCACACACACTCAACAAACGCACCCAAACCACAAACACATGCAGGAAAAATTCACTGATCAATAATTGTAAATATGTAACATCCACTCATTATGTTACAAAGCTATAATATGTACACATTATTAAAATCTATAAATGTTTGTTATTATCTGTTAATGACATACTCATTGTCATCACACATGCAAAGTATCCATCTTCTACTAATAAAAAATATCTCACAGCAAAACAGTTGTCTAAATGGTAAATACTAAATGTTCTTAATATGTTATATATTATATAATAAAAATATTTATATTATATTTTGCTATAAATGAAAGCTTTAACAATAAATGGGTCTTTTTTTTTCCCAACTGGAGAACAACTGCTTTCTGTACTCAATAATAATAAGGTGTGTTGATTTCCTATCTTGATTTTTTCACAAGCTAATATATAATTGCTAGATCTTTCTATCTGCGAACTAACATTATAACCATAATGATTATTAATTAATTAAAAGCATTAAACTAAAAAGCTAATGAGTTTACAAGTATGCTAGAAACATTATTTGATGCATAAAATAAAACTACTTTTTCGTAGTACTGCTAACAAGGATTAAAAATGAACATCTAGATGTATCACAGTCCCTGACTTCAAACTCTAGTACAGAGTTACAGTAATGAAAACAACCTGTTAGTGGTATAAAAACAGACAGAAGGAGCAATGAAATCAAATTGAAGATCCAGATATCAATCCGCACACTTACAAACACCTGAATTTTGACAGAGAACCTAAAAATATAAAATGGAAAAAAATAATTGGCATTGGTATAACTGGATACCAACATGTAGAAGAATGCAAGAAGATCCATATCTATTCCCGTATACAAAATTCAAGTTCAAATGGATCAAAGACTTCAACATAAAACCAACCATACTGAACCTCATAAAACAGAAAGTGGGATGTACAACATTGTCACATGAGACCACTCTTAAATATAACCCCAGTAGCACAGACACTGAGAGCAACAATTAATAAATGGGACCTTCTGAAATTGAAAAATTTCTGTAAAGCAAAGGACATAGTCAGCAAGAAAAAACAGAAACCTACAGAATGGGAAAAAATCTTCACCAGCCTCACACATACAGAAAATTGATCTCAAAATATACAAATAAATCAAGAAACTTGATATCAAAAGAACATATAATCAAAAAAAAACGGGTATAGGCCTAAACAGAGACCTTTTAACAGATGAATATGAAATGAATGAAAAACACTTAATGAAATGCTCAACATTCGTAGCCATCAGAGAAGTGGAAATCAAAACAACACTGAGATTCCATCAGATACCTATCAGAATGGCCAAGGTCAAAAACACTGATGACAGCTTATGCTGGAGAGGGTAACACTCTTTCATGGCAGTTGGGAGAGCAAACTTGTCCAACCACTTTGGAAATCAGTATGGTAATTTCTCAGAAAATTAGGTAATGATCTACCTCAAGACCCAGCAATACTACTTTTGGGTATAGACCAAAAAGATGCTCAATAATACCACGAGAACATGTGCTCAAGTATGTTCACAGTAGCATTATTCATAATAGCCAGAACCTGGAAACGACCTAAATGCCCCTCGACTGAAGAATGGATAAAGAAAAATATGGTACATATACACAATGGAGTACTACTCAGTGGTAAAAAAATAATGACATCTTGAAATTTGCACACAAATGAATAGATCTTAAAAAAACATAT
Organism: Neodon shergylaensis; assembly: GCA_025134845.1. Classification (NCBI taxonomy): domain Eukaryota; kingdom Metazoa; phylum Chordata; class Mammalia; order Rodentia; family Cricetidae; genus Neodon; species Neodon shergylaensis. The sequence goes on from JABTXL010012716.1 coordinate 7,080,509, forward strand.
TTGGTGAGGTAACCCAGACCCAGAAAGACAAATATAATATGTACTCACTCATAAGTGGTTTTTAGACATTTTATATATTACCGGTGAAAACAAGTTGTCCCCAAAATACACATACATTCATGTCCAAGAAACTTGTAGAGCAAACAAGGTATTTTTTTTAATCCAGTTCTTTTGCTGGAAGGCTGAATTTTGACATAAAGCAAAGAAAAAACAGCCTACATTTCACAACCCCAGGGGACCTAGAAAACAAAGACTACCATCAGAGATACATACGTGGATCTACACAGGCAGGAAAAAAAGACAAGATTTCATGTGTAAATTGGGAGCATGGATATTATGGGAAAGGGTAGAAGGGGAGGGGAAGGAAGGGGGAGCATAAATGTATAACTCAATAAAAACCATAAAAAAGAACAAGCAGCCCAATTGTTGTTAGCTGATGTGCCTTTCTTGTCAGGATGAGTTGGTGACCAAGGGTTATGATTAATTTCCTATGATTGTTTCTACCTCAATTCCCAAATTTTAAAAACAAAATTGTTGATGAGTTATGTACCTTAAAGTTTTAAAGTAGAGCTGACTGATTATTTTTATATACAAGTTTAGATTTATGGTTCTAATAGGATATCTTATACCATTATCTTTTGAGACAAATAATAAAATGATTAGTTCTTTCTTTATAACTTCAAAATTCTCCCTTCCAACAAAAGAATTAGCTGAAAAAAAAAATACCTTGTTTGCTCTATAATGAGTTGCTTGGGCACGAATATATTTGTATTTTTGGGACAACTTGTTTTCACCTGAAATACATAAAATGTTGAAGCATGTAAAGAATATGGAAAACATGCTGGTTTTTTGCTTGTATTCATTCACGTGAAAAATAGAATGTAGCCACACTGTGATTTTTATATGGATTAAAAGATTTTTGTGAGGGTGCATAAGTAACGTGGTCTGGAGCCTGAAACTTTTTGCCCCCTGATATATCTGTTTTTTCAAGTAAATTCAAAAATTCAAAATCAAGTAAAGTCAAAATTGCTGGAAAGGAAATGTACAGTATTTGACATCTAGCCAAGCAGTTCTATTTGTTTACATACATTTATTGGTTTAGAAAAGTAAGTAAATATAACTATAAAGATAATCTCTTGAGCTCTCATTGACTGGGAGACCTCTGCAGTCATCTCACAAAGCAATCAGCTCTGGGAGAAACTATTTTAGACCATACAGAATAGTTAGCTTTCTTTATAATAATTTCATATAAGATGGACTAAAATATGTGTTACCTTTTCTTGGTCCAAACGTAATATTAATGGGAGAATCAAGCATTTATAATATTATTTACGATAAACATTTTACTAAAATATAAAAAATATTCATTTGGTAATTAAAATTTGGAAATCTGAAAATAGCCTCAAACCTCCCAGGACTATTTAAAGTTTGTCATCATTCTGATATTGCACAGCCACTCACCAGAACCATCTCAGACAGAGTCTTATGGGGACACTGCTTCATATTCTAGAACCAATCATTTTTTAAGAGATAAGTGTGAATATGGTTATTCACAGGACAGTCAAATGCACACTCAGCTTGCAGCTCTATTTCCAATGTGTCTTCATGTTTCTGGGATAAACAGCCTTTTGTTCCATAATGATGTAGGAACAATGGAACCGATTAGAATTAATAAGCTTGGAGGGCCAGAAATTAAATAGAATTTGAATCTATTCTAGAAAAATAATACCAATTGCAAAATGAAAATAGGTTTGGCTGGGATGAGACAAAGAAGAGAGTATGGTAGAAGTGAATCACACGCCATTGCGTCTTTTCCCCTATGTGCTGGAAATGAGGAGCCTGACTAGACACCAACCAGCCTGTGAAGATGCAGGGCGGAACCAGTGTCACGATGTCTTCCTATGAACTGCCCCAATAAACCCATTTCTGTAATATTCTCCTTTTCCCCAAAAGACTGCTAGGTCTCATAGTACTACCAAATTCCAAGCCTGATATGAGTTAAATTTGTGCTCAATATTATCACCTTAAGATGCCTAGTAGCTTATAGTAAGCTGTAAGATTAGGTTTAAAGTATTTCTGTATTGTAATGGCATATTCATCTTAAAGGAAAATTATCCTTGTGTTCAAACTCTGCTGTCTTCTAGAATTCTATCTCCATATTTCTATTTATCTTGGTTCCTCAGAACTTCTCTTGGTTTTATAAGAAATCTAACTTCTTGATCTTTCAAACATCACTGCCCAATCCCTTAGATCCTTAAAGACAAAGTCTATGTTTATGCTGCCATGTGCTCTGTGCACATAGTAGACACTCAAATATTTGATGAATAATAAATTTGATGAGTAATAAATAATACACTGAGGAATATTTGCCTTAGTAATTGAAAATATACTACTAATTCTTAAGGACAGTTGCTCCATTCTGCCCATATTTTAATAACCATATACACAATTATAACTTCCAAATCTGTGATTGACATCTTGAAATATGTCTAGCAACTTCTTCTAATTCAATACCTGGAATGCTGAATTTACTATTTGCCTGTATATCTATTTGTACTCAACTTTAGTATCTCACAAAATTGTAGTCTCATGAGAAAGAACACTTATGGCTTTTCCAGAAGACCAGAATTAAGTTCTCAGCACACATGTTGGGCAGTTTGCACTTGTCTATAATTTCCAGTAATAGGTGATCTAAACAATGCCCTCTTTTGAACTAACTGGTACCTACACTCACACATGCAACTATCCCATACACCCATTTATACTCCATTAATAAAAACAAATAAAACATATATATTTTTAAAAAAAATACAAGGAGAAGAAAAGTCTTTTTGTTTCAGCCGTATGAATTGTTCGCTGTATCCTCTAAACTCTCAGTGCTGCCACTCAATCTGCTGGGCATTGTCTTCCCATTCAATGACACCAAGTGTACCTGATAACCTGTATCATGGTCAATCTGTTCCATCTCCTCCCATAGCCCGGCAACATCATCTTTACTACATGTTAATCATCTCTGTTGTTTTTAGTAGGAAATACAAATTTGTTAGTGACTTTTCTTATCCCCTAACTTACACATATAGTGTCTTTAATCTGGAGTAAGTTTAGTTCCTTATTTTCTAGGTTAGACTTATAGTTATTTGTAAATGTTATGTTTTTCATTCATGCATGAATTCTCTGACATGCATATGTAGCAGGGAACTTATTCATAATTCCGTGTATTTAGACCAGTATTCCTATTTATTACCTAGCTGTCCATAGTTTTCATCATCTATTTCATCTCTTCTTCCTCAATCTATAGCAATCCCTGTGAGTATAATGTTCACCTTTATCATTAAGTAAATAACTCTAATTATTTGATTATTGATGAAAGAATATTAAGACTGATTGACTGATAGATTGATTGATTAGAGTTCTGGGGTTGTAATACTGATCTTGCATGAAGTAAAAATTAATTGATCTGAACTACAGCTCTAGCCAAGATTATAAGTTTTCTTAAAATCATTTGTTTTTGTTCCTTTTCATTTCATCAATATATTATGTGGCTGTACTTATACTTGTTACTATTAATAATTTTTGATTTTTAAAAAATTACTCACTCCCATAGCAAACACAGTATTGTGCTACATAAAAGATATTTTAAAAATTACTGATATTTTCATTGATAAACTCTAAGCTATTCACTATCAATAGACATTTTCTTTATGTAAGGTCTGTATGAACAGCTCCACATCGCTGTATAGGAATATGATCCAGATGTGAACTGTGGAGTTCTGTCTACAAATGCCTGGAGAGATTGTCAGTATCCAGAGCACATCTGTGAGAAGTTAGTGCATTTGGTAGGTGATGTTTTCAAATTCAAGGGTATGATGTGGCAAGCTTTGCTTTAATTTGCTGCAAGAGAAAGTTTCTTATTGCTTTCTACAGGAATCAGAAATAAATCTTAATAATTTGAAGAGGTTGAACAGAAGTGAATGTGGGAATTTAAGTGTGCGAGGAGAATGAGAGAGCAAGATAGCAAAAGATAGCAAAAGAGGGTGAAAGAGCAGGAGATAGATGGATAGATAGATAGATAGATAGATAGATAGATAGATAGATAGATAGATAGATAG
>JABTXL010012716.1:7084627-7146700 GCA_025134845.1 Neodon shergylaensis
TAGATAGATAGATAGATAGATAGATAGATAGATAGATAGATAGATAGTTTGTTAAAGAAAAATTCAAAGTAAACATGTTACCTGATGAATGAATTACACAACCTGGGAGATTTAACTGTCTTAACCTCCAAGATTTGTGTCAGGAATGTAAGTGATATGAGGATTGATAACAAAAGTGGTAAAGTGCTTCAAGCTTATTTGACACTAGGTGTTTTTTTTTTATTATTAAAACTCTCCGCCTCCTCCCTGCCTCTCTTTTCCCTCTCCCTCCCCCCTCTCCAGACTGAAAGAGCAGTCAGGGTTCTCTGCCCTGTGGGAAGTCTAAGGTCCTCCCCCCTCAATCCAGGTAAAGGAAGGTGAGCATCCAAACAGGCTAGATTCCCACAAAGCCATTACATGCAGTAGGATCAAAACCCAGTGCCATTGTCCTTGGCTTTTTAACAGCCCTCATTGTCTGCCATGCTGGGCTGGGACTGAAAAAAGCATGGATAAAATCGGACTCTCTGGACACTAGGTGTTTTGTGTGGAAAAAAGAATATCCCAAAATTGGATGAGAAAGTCATTTGAATTGAATAGCATTGAGAACTTTAAATGGGGCTATGACAAATTATTAAGGTATGAAGTAATATCATGATGGAATTTTTATGTATATGTATGTGAAACTACTCTGACAGATAAATCACTGAGGCAAATGAAATTTTTTTTGAATGATCTTTTTTTATTATTATTTATTTATTTATTTATTAAAGATTTCTGTCTCTTCCCTGCCACCGCCTCCCATTTCCCTCCCCCTCCCCCAATCAAGTCCCCCTCCCTCCTCAGCCCAAAGAGCAATCAGGGTTCCCTGCCCTGTGGGAAGTCCAAGGATCACCCACTTCCATCCATGTCTAGTAAGGTGAGCATCCAAACTGCCTAACATACTACTAAAACACAATTTTTAAATTTTGGATATTATAAGTATGATGTTTGTCCCTCTCTTACCTTTCTTCCCTTCAAACCTTGTCATATATGTCATATATGCACCCCTCCTTCAATTTCATGGCTTCTTTTTTATTAATTGTTATTTTATGTATATAAAAATGTATATTAGGTATATATATATAAACATTGTATAAATGTTTATAATATAATCTATTAAGTCTATAAAATACTATGTTTTTTATAATATGTATATGTTTCCAGTGTTTATCATTTAACAATTGACAGTCAGTTGCTATGGTCTTTCCAGGTCTCTTGCTCCTAGCTTTTCTCCTTTTCCATAGTTCTCTGCATAGGATTGAAAACTTATGGGATTTTTATAATATTTTGTAGATAATTATGAGTAAGTTCATTTTCTTTTCTTGTGAAATAAAAATACATTTAAATAATTAAATGATTATAAAATGTATATCATTGTATAATAATGTAAAAATACTATATATAGCTAAATTAAATGTAATATATAAGTAAAAATAACATAGCTCTATGTTATTACCTAAAAATATTCACTTTTCTATTTTTAATATTGTATATATATAAAATCTCATTATTCTTTATGCTTTGTTTCTCTTGCTACCTAATACGGAGAAACAATGACTACAAAATGTCTCAGGTACTTATCAACTGAAAAGGCAGAATGAGGGAAGTTAATAAAACAATGCTCCAAATATTTGGTCCTTACATTTTAAAAATAGAGAAAATTTAGTATTTTTACTCAGTAAATGTTCAATATTACATTAATATATGCTTGATAAATACAGGCTTGAGAAAGAGGTCATAAAAATGAAAATAATATGCTTGTTCTATGAAAGTACCTAATCAGGAAATTATTATACTATACTATGCAGTGTGACAACTTTCTTAAACCACTATTCTGATGAAATGATGGATGATGAATTAATACTTAAAAGTGGGAATAATGTCAAACTCCATAAAATATTGCTGATTTAACAAAAACCTTTAAAGACAATTATCTTTTATATGAATTAAGCTGGCTAAGTGCTTTAAGCAATAATATAAGCCAATTGTTATCCAGATTCAATCGTGCTAGTGTAGTATAAAAACCTAAGAAGCATGTTAAAAAACAAAGCACATTAATGTTCATAACTGGAATATGAACATAGCAAATTAATGATTTCATCTACAGATTCCTTTTATTGTTCAGCTAGCAGTTATGGGGCTCTTCCTAAACTCAGCCAATGTCAGAAGTATCAGTTACAAAGATAGGTAACACAAACTCATCACTGGTTACAAACACAATTAAATGTTGTTTTCCAAATTGATTACCAATAGCTACTGAAGTGTCTAGTTTTCCAGCAATAATGGTGGCTGACAAAATTTTATTCAACCTGATTGTATTTTGTATTTCACAACTATAAACCACTTTGTATAATGTGTCCAGACCTGATTATGGTGCTGCTTTGACCCAGAGAAAATATTTGTACAGGAGCTTACAAATTGTGGTTTCTAAAATACTTTTAAATTCCTTGAGAAATTTCTACATGCATTTTGATCAAATTTACCCCATTCTTCTCCTTAATTTCTTCCATACCTGTTTCTACCTCTCTCCAATCCAACTTTCTATCCTTTCCTTTTTGAAGTTATATAAACCATATACTCCAATCTGTTCTGTCCACATAGCTCAGGATGGGACACCATTCAATGAGGTGTGGGCAACCTCCTAGGAGCCATTAAAGTATAAACATGTTGTTAATGGGGAGCTATTTGGAAACAATGAAAGTTACAAAATATATAGCAATAAAATTTTTACAGATTAAAAAGTGATTTTGGAAAATAATCAGTGACATGGATCAATTTTGACAAAGATGGGTTTTTTGAAAGGGTTTTGTTGAGGATTGCCATGTAATGCTGTCTTCTTTATATTCCTAAACGGTGATGTGTGCTCATTTTCTAAGAAAAGTAGTGATTTAGGAGATTTTCAAAGTACTAATACTCATTATCAGTTCTTTTAAAAAGTTCTGCTAAATTTAAGTTAATGATTTTACCTAAGTCAACACAAGAATTGTGTCCTTTTTGCCTTCAAATATTTTTTATTAATATGAGAGGCTTATGGAATTAATTTTATCAAATTATTATTTGGAGCTTAATTTTACTACTAATCACTAAGCTGGGAACAATGATATATTTTAAGAATATCATCAATAAAAATATAATTATAATACCAAATAAAAACAACAGAATCGACAGTAATAAAGCCTAGGAAGTTCAATAGAATCTTACGAAGGCTCTTCAGCCCACAAGAGTCACATCTGTGAGTCATGCAAAAAACAATCATGATGATGACGGAGATGCTGAAATCTTGCACTTACCAACCTCCACAACACTAGAGCAGTTGGGATCTGTGAAGCCCTCTGGACACTCACAGGAAAAGGAATCATCAGCCAATCCCGACAGACAGATGCCCCCATTTTCACATGGATTGGGGTTGCAAATGTCACCTGGGGAACAGAAAGTCAGAGTTTGACTTCTCTTGTTTATCTTAGCATTAGAACTCACCAGGTTACTTGGTATACCAACAGGGCTAGACTGTTAGACTTTTTTTTTCTAATTAGTTCAATACATCTCTTTACAGCCCTATACATTTTCCTTTGTAATGTTTTCGTTCCTCTCTCTAATGTACTGAGATGTATTTCCCAATACTTAGAATCTTCTAGAAAAATGGCCACCAGTTTTGAATATAAAATGGTAATTGGTGAAGTTATCACCTGTAGTAACTTGTAAGACAGAAAGCGCATGTGATAACATTTTGGATGGGATAACGAGGTTTCCATACAGACTGTTAATACATCAGTTGGCTCTTAATATCTGCATGTGATAAGCTACTACAAGAAAGAGGCATGCCAAGCACAGAGCCCTTTAACTGAAATTTAAAGAAATACAGAGGGACCAGGATATGACTGGAAAATGAAACTATTGCTCAATTTTAAACACTCAAACTAATAACTGGTCAAATTTTAAACTTTGACAGAAAGATATAACCCCATCATAAAGTCATTTATGTGCCTTAATGTTCACAAAAAAATAGTTCAGAGAACTCATTTGGAGCATAAATGGGCCTCTCAAGAAATCAAAGGACATCACGAAATACTGAGAGGTGTCCCTGAGTAATCTGGCACACTTAGGGTAGCACTGCTGATTCAATATGGAAGGAATGACTGGCAGCCTTTAGGTAAAGCCCTGGGTAGAGAAGTATGAATTATTGTGCAAAGAGGACTTGAGGTAGATTTATCTGAACATTTCAAATGAGACTTTATAAGTTAAAATGACATCTACAATGCAAAAAAAAAATGAGAAAGAAGGAAAGAAAAAGGAGGGAATAATCAACAGCATCATTAGCATCATCTAGACCACAGATTTAATTTATTTCATTGCATCACTAAAAAAATAAAGTAAAATAAAATGTGCATGAAGGAAGATGCACCTAGTGTGAACTCGGTTTTCCAGAGGAAAGTGATAAGCAACATATCTACCAAGAACAAAGAGAATTTAGAGTGAATAGTCACCAAAGCAATTTTGTAGTGACCTTTATAATTTCATTTATTTTCAGCCCTATCCCTAACACAGTGTGCCTTCCTCAGGCAGTATAAGTTGTTTATGTAAAATCCATAAAGGCAAGGCAAGCTGAAGATACTTACAGAGTCTTATATGAATTGACAAATAATAAAGCAGTGTCTGGTGCGGGAGAAATGTCTGTATTCTGTCAATCATGTTTTAAATAAATGCTAATTGGCCAGTCAGGAAGTATAGGTGTGAAAACCAGACAGGAAGTAGAGGTGATGCAATGAGAACAGGAGAATTCGGGGAAGGAGGTTGTTGATTCCTCACAGTCCTGTACAGACCACCGAGGAAGTAGGATGTGACCTTCCAGTTGAAAAAGGTACCAAGCCATATGGCAAAACTATATATATCAGAATAATGGATTAATATAAACTACAAGAGCTAATAAGTAGCCTGAGCTAATGGGCCAATCAGCTTTATAACTTATAGAGATCTCTGTGTGATTTTCTTTGGGGCTTGCCAACTGTGGGGTACTGGGCGAAACAGAAACCTCAACAAGCAGGCCCCATTCATGTTACAAGTGTCTGGGAGAGAGTTTTAGCAAGAGAGATATTCTTTGGGCTTGCATTTATATTAATTCAAAAATCAAGAAAAGCTCATTCTGAACTGCTTCTTTCTAGCAGTTAAGGCCCTATGCAGTACACACACACACACACACACACACACACACACACACTGATCTTCTTTTGTAGCTCATAGGACACACTACAAGTACTGATGTTGATTGACAGAATTAAAAATATGTAAAGTTGGCAGTTTTGTTTGATTATCCAGCAATTTGGAGCTCAGCTGTTAATTTTCTGAACTTTATTGTTGTTTGATTATTGAATTATTTTTTTCATTTTGCTTTTGCCTTTTCTTAGTCAGGATTAGTACTGTTGTAATAAAGTACCATGGCTAAAGCAACTTGGGGAGCGAAGGGTTTATGAGGCTTATGCTTCCAAATCACTGTTTATCATCAAGTCAATCAGGACACGAACTCAAACAGGGCAGGAACCTGGAGGCAGGACTTGATGCAGAAGTCATGGAGGGGAGGAGGGCTGCTTACTGACTTGCTCCTCCTGTTTCCTTATAGAACCCAGGACCACCAGCCCAGGGATAGCATCATCAACAAAGGCCTGGGGCTGGGCCTTCCACATTAATCACTAATTAAGAATATGCTCCACAAACTTGGTTACAGCCCAGTCTTAGGGTGGCATTTCTTCAATCGAAACTCCTAGATCTTTGAAGACGCTAGCTTGTGTCAAGTTGTCATAAAATTACCTACTAATTTGTACTGCCTACTAATTTGTACTGTGGTAAAGCTTGTAAACATTTTTAATTGAACTATACAACTACATGTATTTAATGAATATAACATGATAGAGTAACAACTTATTAGAATTATGGTTAATTTATCAAACTTAAATTTACATTTATCAAGCTTATATCCACTATATTAGCAATTTTATAAAGATATTTTGATTTAAGTTTTGTATGCTTACACTTTTCCTGTTATTTCCACACATTTTCAATCTATCCTATGAACTTGAAAATATCAGACAAGTACCCCACTTCTTAGCTACATTCTCAAACATAAGGCCTCAACATATTGGTAAATTTTCTCTACTTTGTGTCTTACACACAACATTAATATTTGCACACCATTTTAAGGGATAGAAATTATAATAATTACTACAGTATACAATTAATCCAAATGACATTGCAACAAAATAAGTATGGATTTTGAAGTAAAGCAAGAAATCTGTGTTTTGATTTTTATAGTTCATAACAGGATGACCAAGTAGTCTGTCTTAAGAGAAGGTGTAATGTATTTGGTTTTAAAGGCAGTAATTTATCTGAAAAAAGTCTGTTTCATTTCAAATGTCTAGAACATTTCAAATAAATATTTCTGATAATAAAGCTGGTATTGAATTCGAGGGCTTTCCCTACACCATGAATTATTAAATGTTAATGAGTCATTAGGGCTGAAATAGGACACAGGGGCAGATGAGAGATCCTTCACATCCTAAGTAAATATTTCAGCAGATTAAGAAACATTTTTCTGAAAAAAAATATAAGAAGTGTTAGACTAAAAGTTAGGTCCCACAATTGTGACAGTTTACACAAGTTAAATCTACTATGTCAAAATCTGAGGATATTCACAAGGTTCCTCAGTATTAGGTGGATAATCTGACCAGCACATAAAATTGTGGCCTTGCACAAAACAAAGACAACTGTAACAACCAAAGGTAGCCACTATGAGCCTTAGAATCTGTTTCTGCCATTAACAATTATAATAGCATTCTAATTGTAGTAATGTTTTCCAAGACTCAGATACAAAAAGGAAGTCAAGCGTGTAACAAGTGTAGCCTTCTAAGGTAAGCCTCTACAGCAGAGCACTTGTCTATCATTCAGAAAGGCCCTGTACTTTCTACCTAAAACCAGGAAAAGAAAAGAATCTACAGAAGTTTACAAACAAATAATGACAGCATGTTGGCAGTTCAATGACCACCACACTGCTCATTTCTTTATAGTATCCTAAGTAAACATTTTTCATACAGTGGCAAACATATGAAGGTAATGCCCATGGAGGATGAGATGATGAAAAACCAAAGCAAACAAAGAAATGCCTCATTTTACAATGTATGTCTTAGACCTATGCAAAGAACTAAAGGGACTGAGGACAAAGAAAGCAGAGGTAGAAATAGCTGGGAACAATGAAGTCCTCTGTAACACAGTATGAAGCTCCAGGGCAAAATCCACTCTGACAGAATCCCATTGAGACAGGCACAAACAGGCAGTAGTGGTTTTGCTCTGAATTTTGGCTGTATACAAATCGGGCTGAGTCCATGGGGCATCCCCCACGTCTGAAGAGGGGATTGTAAGCTTACCATGGATCTGAAAAAGCATGTTGTTCCATAAAATTTGTTTGGGCAGTGTCTCTCCATGGGCACAATAGCTTTCAATCTCAAAGCTACCCTGCTTTTTCTTCTGCCCACCAAAACCATCAACTTACTTTGCTATTTTCTTTTATTATTATTATTATTATTTTTGTTTCTTTTTTTTTAGTTGTTGAAAAAAAATTTCCGCCTCCTCCCAGTTTCCCTTTTCCCTTCCCCTCCTCCCACACATCCCCCCCTCTCCCCACTCCCCTCCCCCTCCCCCCTCCCCCCACTCCATTCTCCCTCCCTCTTGAGAATGATACTTTGCTATTTTCTACATGCAGTAGTTGTCAAGATGATGGTGTAGGTGTGTGTTGGCAGTCTTTTTTTTTTAACAGAACTTGCCTCAAGTTTATTTGTAAAAACAGCATAAGGTCCTGAACATCTGCAAATACTGTGTAGGTGTTCACACCAGTCCATCTGTCTTCACATTGGCAGACTGCAACCTTTTTTATGGGGCCTTCACAGGGGCCTGGACACCTTTAGGAGCCTGAGCTGCAGCTGAGGCCTCTGCCTTGGCTTGAACCTTGGGCTTTGTTTTTTGGAGCCTACTACCCCTGGCCATGTAGCTTCTAATCCGCTTCCCAAGCTTGGGATGAGCAATTAAAGCCAGACGGGTGAGTTTGCGGGTGGGGCCCTTTGGCACCTTGGGCTTCACCACCTGGGGCTTCACCAGGGCCTTGATGGCCTCCGCACGTGCACTCATGGCCTTTGCATTATTTGCCTGCATCTTCTTCAGGCCTTTCTTGTTGTGCTTCTTGGCAAAGCGCATGTTCCTCAGGAACTTGGGGTCAACCCCCTTGAGAGATTCGTATCTTTGTGACCGGGGTTTCTTGATGCCGTTTCTGTGCCATTTCCGGGACTGGTTGTGTGTGGTGTGGTTCTTGGACTTGGCCATGGCTGGACGGTAATCGGCGGCTCCCGAAGCGCCTGCGACCGGAAGTCTTATGAGAAAGTAAGAGTCCTGGGTAAATTCTATGCCTAACTGTTGAAATAAGGAGCGGCCGGGGCTGCGTCCCCAGCACCCCAGCCGCCCTCTCGCCTAGCTTATGCCCCGAAATAACAACACACAAACTGTATTCTTTTAAATACTGCTTGGCCCATGATATCTAGCCTCTTCTAGGCTAATTCTCGCACCTGGACTAGCCCATTTCTAATAATGTGTGTAAGCACCCCAAGGTGCGCTTACCGGGAAGATTCTAGCCTACGTCCATGCTGGGTCGGAGCTTCATCGCATGTGTCTCAGAGAGGAGCTAACACGTCTACCCGGGAGCACGGAGCATGGCATCTCTGAGCTCACTTCCTCTTCCTCCCAGCATTACATTCTGTTTACTCCTCCCATCTATGTTTTAACCTATGAGGGCCAAGCAGTCTCTTTATTGCTTAACCAATGAAATCAACAGACTGATATATGACACTCCCACATCACCTAACTGATATATTTGTCAAAACTTCTGATTCTCTGCAATTCGAAATAATGTAAGAAAATGCCTTCTTGAAGGAGAAAAAAAATCAAAGTTAAAACTTAATAAGACCTTGGAGTTCAAATAAATGATTTTTTTCTATTTAGTCATTCTCTAGGTTGATAGATCTTAAAACTACAATGGCAATCAGCACAGGAAGGCAGCTCAGCAAAGAAAAACATGACAATACGGATTGCAATCCCTTTCTCTCCACTGTCAGCAGGCACTCTGCTACGGCTCTGCACGCTGCAATCTGCACAATATTAATACCTTGATGTTTCCTGGCTGGCTAGCCTCACCTTCTTTAGATTAGGACAGATGTGTTTAATTTTATTCTAACTATGTTTTACAGTTCCATCTGCAGTTTATGGCAGAGTCGGGCAAATTAAGCTGATCCTGGTTTGCCTTTTGGCAATAGAATGAAGCAATTATTTTTCCCAGGAGAAAGAAATCTTTGCTGGCTAAATTTAACTTACCATTTGCCTGAACTTTCCACCCACGCACGAGTTCTGAAAGGACTGGAATAGTCAACTTCAGCTTTAGCTTCGTTTTGCTCACTGACCCCTACTTGTTGCCAGTAACTTCATGTTGAAAGGGACATAAAGAACATCTTATTTTCTCTCATTATCTACTCACAAGGCATGAACCTTGAACTTTTAGAGTAACATTTGTAGATACCTTAACTATCACCTCTTTCTATAAAAAAAACAGAGCAGAATAAATAAGTAATGACAAAAAAAGAACAAGAAACAAAAAATCAGTACATTTTAATGCTGTTTTCTATTTTATCAGTATATACAACTATGATACTTCTAATTCACATAAAAAGAATATTCTATTATGACAGTACAGTGGAAATTGGTATACAAGATGACTAATTTGTTTAACTGATATTTAAGATCTCAAATCTTTTATATGCTATATTTTCTAGATAAGCTTGTGTCTGTCTTCTGTTTGCATATCAGAGAATTACTGACTCATCCATCATGTATTCATTTGCCAGAAGAAACCACATTGAGATGCCAAAGTGCAGCGGAGATGAGACATATAATGTTCCTGCACTCTCAGAGTTTATATTATAGAAGAAATGAATAATGAAAGTCTTACAAATAAGCAAACAGTGTGTCGCTCGCTGTATAAACAAAGCCAGGAGAAAAATCTTTCTGATATAGAATGCTATAAAAAAGAAGTGATTATTTAACATTGAGAGTCAAGCAATGTCTTTATCTTAGCTGTGAACTAAAGGATGAGCATAAGGGAGCAATGTCAAAAGGGAAGAAAGACCTTTCCTTTTAAAGATAACAAGTGACTACCTCTCATGGTAGGCACAGGAGTGATGAGGGCAACTCGTACAAGATCAGTGTATATGCGACACAGTAATGGCTTGACATTAAGTATTTGTTAGGAGAAAAAGTTTTTATAGAAACATGTGTAATTTGAAAGTCCATATTTAATTCTCCTAGTTCAGCAAATAAAATACAGTGTTCTTGATTTATATATCTTAAGCATCTAACAATATACTTATTATTTACATGTTGTTTTCATATAGTTGTATATTGAAGTTGTTTTATTAATATATTTACATAGCATTACTAATGTATCCATGTGTTTGCAGCATAATATAAATAAATTAGAAATTTCTTTAGATGAATATGGGAATCCCTGTTTTATCTTTTCCACTAGATGTGCTAGCAAATATGAGACTATAGCCTCTATGTTTATTCTGACCACTTTCCACCTCTACAAACACACTTGTATAAAGTTGTAAAACTAAAACTAACAAAATTATGTTACTCAAGAATTTTACTTCTTGAACATAACTTATTACTTAATCAATTCAGTTTCTCAGCATGGTAACTGTGCAGGATGTTGCAACTCATATTGAAATGTGGGAAAGCAAAACACAGGAAATACTTGAATTCACATTCCACAGCCAGGGAAATGTGAACCTGTACATTACTATGCCACCTTCAATTTATTCCTCTTCCATTGAACATGGCAGCTATAATGCTACTTCATTAAAGAACTGAAAGAAAGCAAAATCTTTGCTTTCAATTGCACAAGTCAGAATTTTGAAACAACTATCAATTGAGTGCATAAAATGATTAGTCACATCTTGTTCACAAATGAGCAATAACTCTAGTTAAAATGAAATAAAGCTCATGAGAATTTGTATAGCCAAGCTGCCAAAACCTACCGAAAAATGTTAGCATTCTTATGATGAAATGAAAACATTCTATATGAAAACATGGGAAAATAGCTGTTTTTAAACCGACAATAGGCTTTTTAAGGTGTTATGCCTTAATATATCATGTGTATTCTAATTAGTTGAATGCATACAATTCTATTTTAAAACATTTTCTCGCTTACTAGAAATTATGGTCACTGTATATTTCAACAGTTTATTAGAAAGACATGAATTACCACTCAATAAGGAGGGATGAATATACTAATGGAATTTTTAAGAATTCATATGGAAAGTTGCATATTATTATACAACTTGTGTGTTTGTATGTCTTAAAATATATGATGTTAACTATAAACAATGATTCTACTAAATGCCAAAGGACAACAAATAAAAAACCAGTTCCACAAATAGGTAGCCTCTTTTAGACTCTTGGGTAATGGGATCTCCAAGCATTCTGCATAATTTCTAATGCTCTAGGTTACTTTCCAAAACCAGTGGATAATCTCATATAGCTGAAGATACCACAGATTTGTAATATGTAAGGCAGAGCCATCATGCAGGTCCTGATCTGAAAGCTTTGTCTCTATTACTTAGTTGCCATAGTTCTTGAAAATATTATTTTGGTATCAGAAGAAAATTCAAGCTACAAAGCCACTGGCATTTGGAGATATGCTCACAGGAACAACAGTGACAGTAATGTCATAGGATTAATCAATCACTTTCTGATTGCCCTTAAATGCCCTCTATAAGATGAAACTCTTACTTGGTACCATTGTTTAGTCAAAAAATTGTGACTAAACAGACCATAAGCCCTAAGACAGAGAATTCTATTCTTATTCTCCTAAATGGACATCGTATTAAACCAGTCCCTAATGGTTTAAAATTATACACACACATAGATCAATATATCTGCCAAACTTTGTCATGGAAGCTTCTATTGTGGTTGGTGGTGATTAATACAAGACCCACAACCTGTCAAGGTGTAGAGAATAAGTGACCACAGAATCACAGTATTCCCAGCCCACATCAAGAAACTTGTCAAACTTTCTCCTCTCCAAGCTAAGGTTCTTTGCAGAAAAGGTCAGCAAATAGTTCAAGAGTGAGAGGGGGTGGATGATTATAAGCAAATAGTGTCATTTGGGGACTGTATGGCAACAGCACATATCAACTTACAACAGTTGTGGCAGTATGGACAAGACCTAAGCAAGCTCAATTCAGACAGAATTCCACCATAGAGAAGGAGGTGGCAGCAAGGTTTGTCTCCAGTTGAGGAGCTATTAGCATTTGGTAGATGGTGGGAGAGGAAGTGTCATTTTTCTTTAAGAATGTAACCCCTGGTAAGTTGACCAAACTCTAGTTAAGAGCTACCCATCCAAGAATAAATGAGCAGTACAACGTGGACTTGATAGATTTAAAAAGGACGAAACACAGAAGGAAAGAAAGAAAGAAGGAAAAGAAAACACCTATTTTGGTAGGTAGGACAAGGGAATTGATATGGGAGGAGTTGGGAGAGGTGCAAATTTAATCAAACACATTGTGAGACATTCTCAAAGATTCAATACAAAAGAAAACCTTTCAAAAATAGTGTGATTTGATTCAATGCTTTTGTGTTTTAAAAATTATTTATAGGCTTCTTGAGATATCTCAGCTTCTTAAAATATGTATCATCAAGCCCAACCTGAGTTCCCTCTCCAGAATCTACAGGGTAGAAGGTGAATACCCACCCAAGATGTTCTCGGGTCTCCTCATGCTCATCACAGTACATGCAAATAGGTATACACACACATTGGTACACACTGACATATACACACAAAACAGACAAGCATGCAATTAAAAATAACTTCTGCATAATACTGTATAACATTGGTAATTTAAACAGAAAAAATCTATTTTAAAATAGAAAGAAATACTAGAAATATGTAAGAATAATAGGATATGATATATAACTGATAGACATTGAACATTTTTGCTATGAAAGACAATCTGATTCTGTACCTCAATGATATCATTGTCCAAAATTACTCACAGAAAACCCTGAAAGTGTCTATCAGATATATGACCCAAGGAATACTTACATACAAACACACTTAAAGGATTCTGAGGCTAATCTAAAAAAACATGCTCAAATACAATTCAGAGGGTTTCATTACTATCTTAGGACACCTTTTCCTCTGCAAATTGTTTCCAAATACTAATAGCAGAGAGGATTAAATTACCCACAAGAAAATCAATAACTGTTGATTGTTAACTATTTAAAATTCTATCAATTTTATGAACTTTCAATCAAAGTTTCCTACATAAGTAGACAGAAATATGTCTTAGACTCCAACAAAGAGAATATATTTGATATACTTTGTGTTTTAAAACACCCAGGGAGTCCTTTAACATAACAGAGGGTAGGATTTCTTTTAGAACTGAATGATACATTAAAGATGATCTAACCCAGTGGTTCTCAAACTTCACTGTGTATTGGAATCACAAGGGAGTTTCTCAAATGCTCAGTCCAATTAAGTCAGCGTCCTGAGCAATGGGATCCAACATTCAACACTGTCAAATACAAGTGCTACATTGCACTGAAGAAGACAAAGGAAAGGCAGAAAATAATAGACAGAAAAATAAAAGGAAAGAAGAGAAATGAAAGGCCAGAAGAACATATATTAGGGGGAATAATGGGAAAAGATATTCAAATTCCAAGCTTTTTTTTATTAGTGTCCTATGAGTTAGGAAAGAAACCTTTTCCAGTAAGTTATATCTGCCAAATTGCAAACAAGGACATATGCTAAGTAATAAATATAGAATAAGTATAATTTAATTTTAAGATGTATTGTCTTTATGTAAATGAAGGAGAGATCCAAACAGCTGCCAGATGATTATTATTTTACAATAAAGTAAACTTTTAAAGTATTCTGCTTTTATTTCTAACTATGAATGGATATCCTTGCAGTTATTCAATTGACAGCTGATGTGACAGTGACTTGTGCCACTAAAAGTACATATTTGGAGGACCAGTATAGAAAATTATCTGTCCTCACAGTCTAAAAGTAGATACAAAATAAGACAAGAGATGGTTTTCTGTGCTATGTAGGACAAAACAAGCCTAAGAAAGGATCCAAACTCAGACATAGGAACTGGGAAGCCTTCAGAGAGTAAATGAACTCTAGATAGAAACCCTGTGGCCAAAAGGGTCATACAGCTCAGATTAGTCAGGCAGTGGCTCAGATATGCTGACTTGATTTACAGGTTTTGCTGGCTCTCAATGACCTTTAGGCAAATAGATTCAAGAAATTGGTGACCATGAATGCCACCTTGGTAAACAAAATGAGATTGTTGGCTGCAGTGGAAAGGTTTGTAACTGTGGCACTGGAGAGTCCAAGCAAGACCCCTTCTCTCCATAAATAAATTAAGAAGTATATAAATTAATTAACAAACCATCTAAATATAGTCATAAATGAATAAGAAGAAAGGTTAAATGGAATGTTGCATTGAGACTAATGGCTCCCTGTGTGGTCAATGAGTAGCTAACTTTTTGGTTGTTAGAGTTTGGTCTGTCACATGGGACATGATATGATTCAATCTGCAATCATTATTCTCAAGACTTTCAGGTTCCAGGAGCTCCTGCATGTTTTTGCTGTGCTCACTTAAGAAACTAAAGAGTCTTCCTTTTTTTTCCCCAGGATTTTCACAGATGCTTTGCTGCTCACTCTATTTCATGTTATTGTGATTAAGAGCATCAGATGGGCCAGCTTCAAGATTCTACTCTGCCTGCACAGGAGACATTTTCTATATCTCTGTTGGCTTCTTTGAAAAAAAAAATGATCTCTGGTAAAGTTCAACTGGCATAATCCATGTGGTAAGTTTGAGCAAAGTTTCTTGACAATAAAATGTCTTCATCAAAGCTATTCAAGTGATTGGAACTCAGAGCGTTTGGGGGTTGAAACTTACTGTACTAACTATACATGTCGGGGACCTGGCAGTATATTGATGATGAAAAGAAACATCTAGTATACTGGCAAAGGATAAACTAGAGGAGTAGGAAGTAAGGAAAAACAGGATTTTCAGAGAACATGTGGAAGTGCTGTTTTGCTTGAGGAGTGAAACAATGAGAAGTTCGGGCTGGATGTCATGTCCTTGTATGTGATGTGACACATTTTGAAAGAATTCCCATCTGGTGTTTTCATGAAGTGGGCTGCTACAAATGTAATAAATCAGAAGTTTGAGAAAAGAAAAAGTTAATATTTACCTGCAAGGCTCAGAGAACATTTTCTTGGAAAAATAGTGGTAAAAATGAGCAAAGGGAAGGAAGAATTTCCCTGCCCTGACAGACAAGAACTGGTTACAGCACGGACCTGCCACGTATGTGGTTGGAGGTGAGCAGCTGAAGTGCGCATGCACCACAATGAGGGCCAGGCTTGTGCCTTGACAACACAAGTAGGCAAGGCTCACAGAACTCAGGATGAACCTTAGACCGAGGCAAATTTATTGAAAAAAAAAATAAAGAAACACTGTGAAAGGGTATAGTTTTAAATTATATATCTAACAATTATGTAAACATCACAAGCTACTGAATTTTTCTCTCAGAAAATGTTGCAGTTCCTTCCTGTGACCAAAAAGGACAACTCAGAAGTTCAACAGGTAGACTCTGGCTTCTGTATAAATAATGCAGCACACCATGAAGATATGACTCAGTCCATGGATCCCTTCACACACACAAACACATAGCGATTTTATAAAAACAAGAGCTCTGAAACAGATAAAAATCCAGTGTTATTTTCAACACTTGCATCACTATGCCTTCTTTTTCAAACATTAGATCATGAATCCTGCCTTTCTTAACCGGATCTGCCTACCGACAGTTTGAAAATAATCCTTAAGGGAAAACATCCCTTACTCCTGCAAATTAGACTGATAATTTGTCAGGCACAGTAAATCCACAAGAGGAATGGGACATTCTGTTCGGCACTCCATGTACCAGGAAAATTACCAAAGCAGAAATTAGACAGTCTTATCCTGTTTTATTTAGAATCTTGTTTCAAAATTTATAATTGTAAGGCAGCATTAGAATGACTTAATATCAATTACAGCTGATCAAAGCTGAAGGGGTACCTTGTAGTGCTTCAAGTGTGTCTGCAGCCACTTATTGCGAAGATGTTTAAAATGTCAGTCTTTCGTGGCAGAACACTGTAAGCTACAATCACAAACCCAGGAGTAAGCTTTTATCTGCCTGTCAATCAGAATAACACATGCTGCAAAACTGCAAACTAGTCCTCCTCCAATAATATACTGGCTAAGAGGCATCTAGCCAATTTATATGCTGAAAATCTTAATGAAAAAGTCATATATAGATTGTGGTTAAATTTTGTAAGTAAAGAAAGAGGTCATATTCATCTTTAACACAGTATGTTTGCATGAAGATACTTTATAAATAGATGAACTATATTCTGATATGGGCTAAAAATGTCAGAGTTCAGTCTTTCTAGCCACTGTTATTCATCCTAGGGAACAAGAAAGTAAAGGGAATTCTTTGTAGTTGTGCCTACCGCTACGTAAGGGTACAAATGATCTCGCTAAGCTTCTAACTAGTGTGGGCTCTCTTATTCTGCTGTAAGGCCCCAGTGAACAATCTGCTGTTTAATACAAGGGAGTCCCTAAGGGGGAGAGACACCTGAGCAATTAATTCAGCAGAGGGTAGAATCTGCTGAGTTCTGAGATCTCCTTGGCTGTAATGAGTGCCCAGGCATTGCTGCTAACACCCCCATTTGCATCTTTATAGGGAACAACCTATTGTAAGGAGGCCAGCAGAGCCCTTTCTTCAGGAGTTCCTGATGTCTTAATGGAAGTCCATTTAGAATATTAGTGCTTTTACCCTAAGTGTATCTAAGAGAGTCTGAGGGAGAGAGGGTTTGGTATTCTTCTGGCCTTCCAAATAGCAATGTAACGGTTTGCTGAAAGGAAGCCATTAGGCACAGAAATGGACAGCTTCTGAGCCTAAATGCAGCCAAAAGCCCATGTTCTCCTTCATCTCAGTAGTCCCATGCCAGGGTTTACAGGTTGCTAATCTCAGCGCCTACCTGTCCTCACTTCTGTGATAAATAAAAGCTCTCGGCCCGTCCTGATAGGAGGGCGAGTTTTGTACAATCGACGGCCAAGACTACCAACTTCGTGTCTATTTTCCTTTGCAGTAGGTGAGGCTCTGTCCTTGTTTGCCTTTTATTTTCTCAGTGTTGGAATTATTTTGAAGTCATTTTGTCAGCAACTCCCAAAAAGGGGGTGGTGCATTCAAGTTAAAATCACCTGCGGTATAGGCCTTCAAATTCCCAAACCCTGTGGAAGTCGCCTGTCCCATGTTCTGCTAAGATTTCTAGTAACAGTAGTGCCTCGGCATATGACCAGTGCTGGGGGAAAAGTGTCTTAGGATACAGAAGGACTTGTGCAGAACTACCCCTTCCTCCCTCTCGTCACCACTGTGATTAATGTAAGAAAACTTAAGCTAACAAAATTGTTTCTGTTGTAGTCAGTGGCGGCTGGGCTGCGTTCCCGGCACCCGGCTGCCCATAAGGCTTCTAGCTTATGCCCCGAAATAATTACGCGGAAACTGTATTCTTTTAAACATTGCCTGGCCCATTAGTTTTAGCCTCTTAACCTATTTATAATAATCTATGCAGCACCACGAGGTGCGCTTATCAGGGAGGATCTTAACCTGCGTCTGGCTGGAATGGGAGCATCATGGCGACTCCCTGACTCAGCTTCCTTCTCCCAGAATCCTGTTCTGTTTATTCCGCCTACCTAATTTTATGTCCTATTAGGGCCAAGCAGTTTTCTTTATTACTTAACCAATGAAACAACAGATAGAAAGATGACCCGCCTCCATCATTTCCCCTTTTTCTGTTTAAACAAAAAAGAAGGCTTTCATTTTAACATAGTAAAATTACATATAGCAAAACAGTTATCAAGCAAGAATTAAAGTTACAATATTTATATCTATTTTATCTTTTATCATAACTAAGGAAAACTATAACTATCTATCCATTCTTCAATTCCATCAAAGACTCCAGAAGGATATAATATTACCTAAGCAAACAAGAAATCCAAAACTCTAGAAATGGCAGAGACATCTCATTGCCTGGACAGTCATCCAAAGTTCTTTTGTACCGTTAGGGCATCCATTTTCAGCCTTCAGGCCCATAGTATCCAGCAGACATTTCCATGAAGCAGGAAATTTCAAAGACAGTTCAGTCATTTTCTGCTGTGTCCTGCAGAATGTCTCGTAGACTCTTTCATGAATCAGGAACCCCAAAAGACCATCTCACCTTTAGGCAAGTTCAGCAGTCCTCTCTCTGCGGGTTCTCTGTGTCCAGCTTATGCATCAGTCCAGGCAAGAGCAGTTTCTTACCCAAATAGTTATCAAACTCCATAAGGAGCCGCTTCGATGCCCATCTTCCTCTTGAAGTAGCTGGTGCTGCCAGGAGCAGACGTGTCTCATTGTCATGAAAAGCCCTAAGTTATTAAAACATTTAAATGCCATATTCTGCAGTCTTTGAAAGATATGAAGAATGCCTATCTAACTGAAATATATCTCTATATATCTAGAAAATCTAATTAACATGACTACAAGCTTGACTATTATTGATGATTATCCATTAACAACCTATATTTTCTAATTATACATTATATTTTAAAAATGAACTAGACAATCATAATATCTTAATCAAGATCAGAAATACATATACATATAACAAAATTGACCTTAAAGTCCATACCAATGCAAATTATTCATATCTATATCATATATATCCCCCTTTAAATGTAAAAGAATGTTTATAAACCATATTTGGGAACATGGGCGCAGTTTTTTTCTCTCCAAACTGCTTCCTGCTGAATGGGGGCACTGTTAATCATATCTTTCATGGGGTAACCTGTGTGCCACGTTCATCTCAGTTGTCAGTTGAGTGAAGTAATTTTTTTGAGAGTGTTCACAGCACCTTTCAGGAGGACGTGGTCTATCATACCAAATTGGAATAGAAGAAATCCATAGAGTCTCATTCTCTGTGAAAACAAAAGAAGGACTTTTCCAAAGCATCATAACCTTAGATCCAAATTCTAAAGTCAAGATACCTTTAGAACATATGTGCAGGTTCAGCTTAGCAGCCCATATAATGAAATGTCTCTCTGTACTTAGCTCCTTCGCAGTCAAAAATTTTAAAGAAAACACAATAATACAAAGAATCCAGACTCTCTGTGAATTTTCCATTTTTACATGGCTTATTTTTATTCTATCAGTTTACTTTATTCTGTCTCTTTAAAGACTTTACCCTCTTTTTTAAAGGCATTAACTTTATTCTAATTTTTTTTCTCTCTCTCAAGCCTACGTACATTCATCCAACATTGTGACCCATTTAGTGGTCTGTCTGAATCTGCTTTATTGTGAATCTGTAATTTTTTTACTATACAGGAGCATTTCTTAAAATGTTAAGCACTTCTTAAAAACTTAAGTTGCACCATGTACAGGTAATACGGTACTGCCTGTGTCCTGTCCAGTTTAAACCTTAACTGCACTGTTATTATGGCAATTACGGTAGTTCCTGCCTGAGGTCAGTACAGTTCAGCATGGAGCAGCCGCTCCTGCCTCAGAGCCATTTGGTGCCCCTGAGCCACACACAGTTCCAGGCACACAGCAAGTCCACATTGGAGCCGCAATCAGCAGTTTAATTCTGAGACTGAGCGTGCAGCACAGAAACTCTTTTCATCCAAGTTACAGCCAAATCTGACACGCAGAGCATTGCGCAGTCAGAAAACACGTCTCTGTATGGCGGAATCCGCCATGCTCTTCCGCCTGCCTAAGCTAAGCTTGATTCTGCCATCTGCCCAGGTGCAGGCAGGGAGCGCTGAGCCATCTGGACGGTCTCAGAGCACTCTCCTTCCGATCCCAAGCTGGAACACAAACATCCAGTCCCATTCACGCTCGCAGCACAGCCCCAGGAAGCTGCGCTTTAAAATGACGCAGCTTTTTTTTTTTTTTGCTGCTGTTGTTGAATCAGGAAATCTCTCTACGGCACGCCACCAACAAAGAGCAAAACTCTGCGTTAAACTCTGTTTTTCCTCTGTTTAAAATTAAGCTCTCTCAGGTTTTTAAGTGGATTTAGCCCATCACGTCGGGCGCCACTCTGTTGTAGTCAGTGGCAGCTGGGCTGCGTTCCCGGCACCCGGCTGCCCACAAGGCTTCTAGCTTATGCCCCAAAATAATTACGCGGAAACTGTATTCTTTTAAACATTGCCTGGCCCATTAGTTTTAGCCTCTTAACCTATTTATAATAATCTATGCAGCACCACGAGGTGCGCTTACCAGGATCTTAACCTGCGTCTGGCTGGAATGGGAGCATCATGGCGACTCCCTGACTCAGCTTCCTTCTCCCAGAATCCTGTTCTGTTTATTCCGCCTACCTAATTTTATGTCCTATTAGGGCCAAGCAGTTTTCTTTATTACTTAACCAATGAAACAACAGATAGAAAGATGACCCGCCTCCATCATGTTTCAAGAATTCTTCTTTTATTTCTTCCCTACACTTTATAAATTTTAATTTTCTTTATCTATTTTATTAATGTGTATTTATGCATATGTGCTTGGGAACAATGAACCATCTCATTCCCCCCTCCAAATTTTCCTGTATCCCCCATTTACTTTATACTTTAAAAAATATATTATGGTATTTTTTATTGTTTTTATTGAGCTGTATATTTTTCTTCGCTCCACTCCCTTTCTCCCCTTCCCCTTCTACACTCTTCCATGATCTCCATGCTTTCTATTTACTCAGGAGATCTTGTCTTTTTCTACTTCGCGTGTAGATTAGATCCATGTATGTCTCTCTTAGGGTTCTCTGGTATTGTGAATTTTAGGGTGATTTTTATTTGCTTTATGTCTAAAATCCACTTGTAAATGAGTACATATTATATTTGTATTTCTGGGTCTGAGTTACTTCACTCAATAGAATGTTTTCTAGATCCATCCACTTGCCTGAAAATGTCAAGATGTCATTATTTTATTCTGCTGTGTAGTACTCCATTGTGTAAATATAACATATCTTCTTTATTCTTTTTTTTTTCCCAAGGGGCATCTTGGTTGATTCCAGGTTCTGTCTAGACAAATAATACTGCTATGAACATAACTGAGCACATATCCTTGTGGTATGATTGAGCATCCTTTGGATATATACCCCAAAATGGTATTACTGGGTCTTGAGGTAGGTTGTTTCTTAATTTTCTGAGGAAAAACACCAGAACCCATAAAATATGTACATGACTTATGTAATAATGATTTATAATCACTGCTATTTATATATTAAATATGCCTTAATGGAACCTTATTGTGTGGAAAGAGCTCAAAATCTGGTATAAATGGGTATGATATGGCAGGCTGGCAATTAATTATTCAAAGTATAACATTATAATGCCCTAACTCCCTCCCCAAAATAAAATAATAATATATTTTTTCTAGTGTGTTCAGAGATAGAATTCTTAAAATTATTTAATTTTGTGATATATATATATATATTATAATTACATCATTTCCCTTTTCTTCCCTCCTTCCCAACTTATAATTCTCTTTTGCTATTTACTTATTTTATATTGGCATACATATTTCGAAATATGTAATTACAACCTTTGCTCAGTCTTCCTAATGTTATATTCCCTTAAATAATTCTACTCTCTCATTCAAACTATTAGAACATCATATTATTTCTTAGCAAGAGCAGTTAATAGTTTCTGACTTAACTGCCTACCAAGCATTTCACTATTTCATGCTTACGAAGATCGTAAGTCCTTAACTCTTATTAATCACTACGAGAAACTGCTGATATTTTTGTTTTGGATTTGCTTGTTTGTTTTTCAAGACAGAATTTCTCTGTGTGGCTTTGGAACCTGTTCTGGAACTTGCTCTATGGACCAGGGTGGCTTCAAACTCACAGAGATCCACCTCAAACTCACAGAGATCTCTTCCTCCCGAGTGTTGGAATTAAAGGTACATGCTACCAGTGTCCATTTTGTTTTTGTTTATTTTATTTTGTTTTGTTTAAACTCTGTTGGTATTAACAAGACTGAATCAACCTATGGGAAAACTGGAATTTTTAAAGTTGCCGAATTTATCCAGGAGATCACACGTAAGCAACACTGCTTGAGAAGCAGGAAATCATGTATATAAAACATCCTACTTGAGGCCACACCCCATTTTCCTCCACTTCCTCCAGAGCTCCCCTCCCCTTCCTCACCTCTTCCAGAGCTCCCTTTCTGCTCTTATTTAAAGAATGACCATAATGATAACAAACAATTGTGTGAAAATAATGAACTATCTGGGAATTCATGGACACACGCTTCAGTAATAATTTAGTAAAATAGATTAATGTCCTTTTTAAATAGCCCTAGCTTGTCCTGCAAATAGTAAATGTATAGTAAGGAATAATTAAACCAGAACTAGGGAAACTATTGGATACTTTATATATCTTGAAACATAGGATTCTTTTCCAGATGCAAACGAGATGTGAAACAACAGTCCATTTTGTATTCTCTCTGTGAATACAAAGTCAGTATTCCTGAATGCATGTGAGGTTTACAAAAATGATATTATAGCTAACTTACACAATGCAGCAGAATGATTCATCATTAAAAATGTAAGAGCATTGTAATTTAAAATATTGCAATGAGAATTTCTACACAGATAAGAGTATCACCTCAACAATGTGACCTACTTCTATCAGCCAAGTTTGTTTGATATTAGTAATGATCTGAACTATTTCCACCACGTTTTCAGTAACTGTAAAAATGAGGTCTGTTTTACCATGCTCGGACAATGTTTTGAATGCTTTTATTGTTAAATAATAATTTAGAAAATTGCCTGTCTTCACAGTATTTGAACCTTACAAAATTAACTCAGGAACCTACACTGCTAATTATAATTTTTATACTTTCCATTTTAAAATTAAAGGCTTTTATTAATTCTAGAAATGCTGTATGTTTACTTTATAAAATCTGGGAAATAAATAATAAAAAAAGCAGAAATCACTTGTCTGTTACAATTCACTTCCTTACCTATAATCATAATTAATTTGAATTACAGTCAACAAAAGTTTTCACTGTGTAATTTCAATGATTATAATCATTTCTTGATTGTAAAAGAATACAAGATACCCTTTCTTAAAAGGTTAAAGAAACTTATTACACACTTTCCTCAAAGAGTGAAAAAAAGTATATGACTGTTGCATATTCTTTCCCCTAGTTTTCATTACCTAACCCTAAATGACAATTATTACTGCAACTCATTCTTGGAATCTTTTTTGAAATTTCCTATATACTTAAATTTATGTCTGTTTGAACACAGTTGGACAGAAATGACCATGCCCCATGTCTCAGTTTTGGCTTAAAAATACATCTGAGATACTGTCAGCATAAAGCAATTTTGCTTAGCAAGTATATAGCACCAAACAATGTTAGCACACTCTGCTTCACAGTTTCAAGCCTCTATACTTTTAGTACACTCCAGTTCCTCTCCAGTGCAATCTATTTTGAATTGGTGACACACCAGAATCTTTGCTAACTTTATTTTGAATAGAAGCATAACAAGAGAATCAAGTCAGAGTTTTCAAATAATTTTATGCATATTACCTATTATCTATGAAAAATGGTTTTCAATTTAGAATACCACTAATGTTCCGTCATTCTTTAGGTTTGTAAGCATTGGTTTGGGATTGCATCCAAATTAATTTTCATTAGTTTTAGCAATGTGTAACTATGATTCTGCTACTCTCTGATAGGGACAGTTTATAAGATGGGTTCTATTAAGATGAACTCTGATGTATTATCACCTGGGAAGAAACAGCAGAGAATTATTTGCCCTATTGAATTACCATTGCAAAACAGACACAAATTTGGGGGTCTTAATCCTTAATATTGTCTTGAATGTGAGTCCCAATGTTAATGTGATTTTTGCTGGCAACTTTCCCAGACTAGGGTTAGGAAATCCAAGGGATATATCAGCATTCATTAGTGAGTTCCCATCCTCATGATCCCTCCTTCCTCCTTGAGACTGAGCTAAATTTCACAGGGAATGTTTAGCATGTGCAAACACATGGACAGTTTATAAAATGTGTCTCCATCGTCTCATTTCCCTGAACAGAAAAGTGGTAGATACAGTGAGATCTCTCTAAATTTAGAGACAGAGAACTAAAAGGTTATGTGTAAAGAAATCAGTGCAATGCTTACATCTTCATAGGGAGGTCATAAGAATATCTAACTGTTTTCCATTGTGTTTATCTTGCAGCATTTCCTGATGTCACATACACTGGCTATCACCAATAAGAAAACAATTAATTAAAAACTAACAGCATTTAAAAATTAATTGGCAGCTACGTAGAAGTAGAAATATAACTATCAAGGTTAAAATGAGAAATATAAAGAAGTGAATATATAATCATTACTAGAGAGAGAGAAAGAGAGAGGGAGAGAGAGAGAGAGATCTTCAAGAACTCAGCATGTTTTCTTCACCCACAGAGTACAGCTGTGAAGTATCACGTGTCTCAGAGTTGATAAGCTTTTGAGCCAGAGGATACATAGATTTCTGTCACTAAACTGCTGATATTGTTCATTTAACAAACATATGTTCTATTCTAGTCGGTCACACCTTTTGGGCAAAATTAATGGGAAACTCATTTCCAAAACAATATTTCTTTTTCATTCATATATATATATAGAGAGAGAGAGAAAGGGGGGGGGGGTTAAAATTTCATTTAATTTTCAAAATTGACAATAATATCACTAACAAGAAATGAAATCCACTAACCTAACACTTATTTAATATTGCTTCCGATGAAGTATAATGGTCACATTTTGTGAAGGCTACATTTACAGTTAAAACGGTAGTAAGGAAAAGTTAATACAAAGGAGTTTTAGTAACACACTCAGAATTCAATACCAAATAAACAATATCAACTGATGAAAATCTACATAGTGTGCTTGCCCATCTCTTACCTGTGCTCTAAGAGAAAAAAAAATAAACTGTAAACCATGTAGGAGGAAAAAGTAAAACTATCATAGAAAAATTTAAAAATTTACTTGAGACACCTACACAATCATTCTCTGAAAATATTCTCTTTCTTGCATCTGTTGCACCACTCCACTCCGAAAGCATGTGCCATGGTCTTACTGGATCAAGACCCAGCAAACTAGAGTAAGAAATAAACTATCCACAGATCTACTCTGCCTGATTTTATTCTTTCAGTTTTACCTAGACAACTTAAATTTCCTGTTTTTGGAGTCTACTGAACAGTTCCAAATATGAGTGTGCATAACTATTTCACACACACACACACACACACACACACACACACACATTTATTTAGTAATGCAAAGCAGCCTACAGTAGTAAAAGTGATTCTATTTCAAAATATTGTATTATGAATACATAGTTTAGCATGGAATTGAATGTAGAATTAAAATGTCCATAAATTCTCACTAAAACAAAGAAAAAGTTAAGTTTACTAAGCAAAGAAAACTAATGATGATGTTCAGAGACTCC
Source organism: Neodon shergylaensis (assembly GCA_025134845.1). Classification (NCBI taxonomy): domain Eukaryota; kingdom Metazoa; phylum Chordata; class Mammalia; order Rodentia; family Cricetidae; genus Neodon; species Neodon shergylaensis. The sequence goes on from JABTXL010012716.1 coordinate 7,110,320, forward strand.
TTACAAAAGATGTGTGTGCCTTTGGTTTTTTGTGAAGCCCTTAGCTGCTCGTGTGTTTGATATAATCTAAGCCTGCAAGTCACTGAGAGTTTAGTTTATATCTGGAAAAAAATCTACTTTATGTTCACTTAAGGCACTTTATCAAGTTTTTCTAATTGATTAATGAAATTATGCCTTATGCTTGTTAATATAATTCTTAAATTACTAAATCAGCTGCAGTATAATACCACTGGGATGATAATTCAGTTTTAGAAACTATTGGCAAGATAAGATCCAGAATCATTTTCATGGTCAGTAAAGAAGTCTTCCAGGCAGGAAAGGTAATTAGCAGCAATCAAAGTTATTAGAGATTCTCAGTGTTGACTCAGTTTCAGGGTCTCTACTCCTGCTATTGCCCAGAAGATTTTCTTGGAGCTCATAACTTAACGCTTAAATGATTCACTTCATCCTTTAACAAAAGAGAAATTGTAAACTGCTCAGTATTGATATTGTTTTAGAATATTGAGCTGCAATCTAAAGACATAGCAAATATGTTCCAAGGAAAGACACATTTTTGTTTTGCCTTCATAAGCTTCATCCTGACTTTACATTTTGCTGTAAAGAAAGAAACAAAATTCTTTCCACTTTTCAATCTAAACTTTTGTGACTTTCTATTATGAACATTATTTTTTTAATCTCCCTGTTCTAAAATAAAACACAGAAGTGATAATTACAGTTATAGACTTACTATGACAGAATTATCTAAAAAATCAAAGTACCAAAAGCCAATTATTCTTTGAATTTAAAGAATATTTCCAAAATGTATTGCTATAATAACTAATATATTGAACATTTCCAGAAACTACATAAAGAAACACACACACAGGCATGTGTGTGTACACACACAAGATCTTATTTAATATGTAAAACTAAACCATAAGATTCCCATTACTGGCATTTCCAAAAAGTCAAGTGAGGTTTAAATGGAGACTTGCACCTAATAAACTCATGAGTCTTCAGTAAACTGCCTATGTTTTTAAACTTGCCAAGTTTCTATGCCAACCTGCAAGGTGCCCTCAAGCCCCTTGGTCATTCAGGGGGAAGTGTTTCACACACTTCTTTAAAACAGCACTGAGAAAAACGTATTTACTTTGAAATGTGTAGAACTAGTGGTTCATTAATGTGTTTTCTGGAAGTTGACAGTAAGAAGGTCTTGATTTTTCCCTAAGATAAATGGGAACATAGAACCATGGCATGTGTGACACTACTGTCTTTTTTTAATTGATACTTATTGAGCTCTACATTTTTCTCTGCTCCCTCCCAGCCTCTCTCTGCCTGCCTTTAATCATCCCCAAAGTCCCTATGCTCCCAATTTACTCAGATCTTGTCTTTTTCTACTTCCTACTTCCCATGTAGATTATATCTATGTAAGTCTCTCTTAGTGTCCGCATTGTTGTCTAAATTCTCTTGGATTATGGTTTGTAGGCTGACTTTCTTTGATTTATGTTTAAAACCCACCCATGAGTAAGTACATGTGATAATTGTCTTTCTGTGTCTGGGTTACCGCACTCAAAATAATGTTTTTTAGTTACATTCATTTTCCTGCAAAATTCAAGCCGTCTTCATTTTTTTCTGCCGTGTAGTACTCCATTGTGTAAATGTACCACATTTTTCTTATCCATTCTTTGATCAAGGGGTATAACCAAAATCAAAAACACTGATGACAACTTATGCTGGAAAGGTTATGGGGAAAAGGGAACATTTCTGCATTGCTGGTGGGAATGCAAGTTGGTACAACCCTTTTGGATGTCAGTGTGACGATTTCTCAGAAAATAAGGAAAACAACCTTCCTCAAGACCCAGTAATACCACTTTTGGGTATATATCCAAAGGATGCTCAATCGTGCCACAAAGACATGTGCTCAACTATGTTCATAGCAGCTTTGTTTGTCATAGACACTACTGCCTTATTTTGGGAATGTACTCAACTCAGGAGTTGACTGTCTCTTCTCTTTACAACAGTTTGGGCTTTGTTTGTCTGTGGTATCTGGTTACAGTGATTCCAGGACTAAAGTCTTTGAACCCACAAACATTCCCTTATATGAGAAAAAGTCACTTACAAGGGGAGTCAAATCAGAAAGACTCCCTTCACACACTATTGGTCCTAAACATACAAAACATGTTCCTGACACTGCTCCTGTCTGTGATGGGTACTATTAACAGCCAACTTTAAGAGACCTAAACTCACTGAAGAGACAAGCTTGTAGGCATCTGTGAGGGATTATTTAGAGTAACTTAGTTGAGGGGGAAAGATCTTCTCTAAATGTCGGTCAACAGGATTTTAAGAGCTGAAGTCTGAGATTGAATAAAGGGAGAAAAACCAGTGATAGTAAGCATTCACATTCATTTCTTCACTTCCTCAATGTAGACAAAGTGTGAGCCAGCTCTGGCTGCAATGTCTTCTGCACTCCCATGGAACAGAAGCCCTTAAAATATAAGCTATAGTAAACACTCCTTCCTAAAATTGCTTCTTGTTGGTATTTTATCATCACAAGGAAAATAAATCCAATACTTTTTCTTTTCCCTAAGGGCACTGCTTGGTGTTGATCTAAATCTTCAGTTTCATTCTTTTTGATAAGTCGCTCTATAAAGGAAACAGCCACCCTCCTATTGGAATAAACAGAAGAAGAATCTTCTGCTTATGAAACAAATGTCCTTATACTCACACTAAATTAAGTCACTTACGGCTGGTTTCCACAAGGAAAAAATGAATATAGAAATGTGCTTAGATATTAGGGTTGTGTTGAGGATGAAGGAGTGAGTATTAGCAAGATACTTCACAGAGGACCTAGCACATAAAGGGAAGGCAATGACATGAGAGATAAGTAAATTCACAAAGCATATTTTAAATAAGCATATAGATGCAGAATTGTCACAGTGCATAATGATTTCCCAATGACACTTTGTTATAGCGTTATGTATGGCCATTCCTGGGAGCCCCAGATGTAACCTTCCACCTGTTCTGGTGTGAGTAATGCTGTAATCCATGGCCCAGTGCAGATCCTATGCTCCTTTATCCAGATATTTGTATTCATGCATCCTAGTAGTCCCATATACTTATCACTCTGTATTTATGTTTTTATGATGGAGGGAGAAGGTAGGAAAAGAACTGAGATCATTTTCTCTTCTATCTACTTAAAGATCATTTTTGATAAAAAGTTATGTTTTACCCCAATTTACTGAAATAAAATTAACAACAGTATTCATTAGCTCAACTTAATATGTCTATTTTATTTTTCCTAAGAACATTAAAATGCATACATAAAATGTCCTTCTTTCATGAACATGAGCAAGGAAGTCAGGACCGTGAGGGGTGAGTCCACCCACTGAGATGGTGGGACTGATCTACTGGGAGATCACCAAGGCCAGTTGGACTGGAACTGATGGAGCATGTGATCAAACCGGACTCTCTGAATGTGGCTGACGGTAGAGGCTGACGGAGAAGCCAAGGACAATGGTGCTGGGTTTTGATTCTGTATCCTTGGGAAATGGCTGCAATTATTTTTAAAAGTGCATTTTAAAACAAAGATCTTATAGATAAATGCAAAAGTAGTTCATCAATTTTTCTGCCAATATTTTTGCTTGTTTTGTTTTTGTTTTTAAGTTTTTTCAGATACAACTGCTAGTAACAGATCAACACTATGATGACAAGAACCTAATAAAGAGTTGAGAAATATACTCTAGTTTCAAGCCAGGTTTAGATTATAGTGTGAAGATATTTATAAATATAGACAGATATTTTATAAAATATTTACATTGTCTTATTTATGAATCTGAATAAAAATTGTGTGTCCAGAATTGTATGTTTAGTTGTTCAGTCTTCTTCCTGTACTTGATTGGTAGCTTTTCTTTAAGTGCCTCTGTGACTTTAAAATTTCGTTTTTGCCAGGCAATGGTGGCACACACCTATCATCTTAGAGTTCACAAGACAGAGGCAGGCAAATCTCTGAGTCTGAGGCCATCCTGCTTTCTATGTTTGCACAGAGATCCCCTGTCTTGAAACATAGCCAAAGCAAATCAAACCAAATCATTTATTTTATTTTTTGATATTATAATTTCATCAATTATCCCTTCTGTTTCCTTCCTTGCAAACCTACCATATAACCCTTCCAGCTCTCTTTTAAAGCATGTCATCTTTTTTCAATAATTGCTGTTTCAAACATACATCTATATTGTGAAATGCAGAGCTACTAGCTTCCCAGGGTGTTTGTTAATTGTATGACTTTTCACCACTTCCTTCACAATCTGTCAACATTTATTTATCTGCTTTTTGAATTATTTATCAGATTTGTCAATGTGTTGTGTCTCTGTCATCACTTTTTGATATACCTCATAGCTTCGGGCTCATGTCCTATGCATGATCAAAGCAAATACCATGTGTATCAATCACATTCTAAATGTAAAATAAAATGGACCAAGAATCATCTTAGCGTTTGGGCCCATTAATAACAGTGTACTACATGAAATTAATTTCTTAAAATTCAAATAAATGATGCTTCTGTGTGCTTAACCACCTCAGCCCTAGGTGTAGCAGATTTCATTGTTTATGCTCCTTCAAATCTCATTGATTAGAATCCCACCCATCGTGTGACACAATGAGGATGTCCTTGCGAAGAAGACACCCACCAGAGAGTCCTGTCTCCTTTCTGCTACAGAGGTCACCAAGAAATGGGTTCTTCACAAAGAGCTGCTTTCAGAACTGTGGGAAATATCATTTATATTCACTACTATCATTTACAAGACACCTATCATGTACAGGTCTTTAAAAACTGTTATTTTTTATCATATAGTAAATAAAGAATTTTAATTGTGAATAAAATTTGACCTTTTATCTCTACTTTCAAATATGTTACTACAAAATTAAGAGCAAAATTTAAAATATTTTATATCATTTACTTTGTAAAAATATGATATTATTGTTTATACCCTAAACTATAAAATCAACATATATTTAAACTTTTATCATGTGTCATGCATATAGAACAATAATTTATTATTATTACATATATATAATATATAATAATAATTATACTATACTTGCAGTTTCTATCATTTGTTTAGTAGCTCTTTAGAACATTTTTCTTTTCACTCCTTTGTAAATATTAGAATAATAAAAATCCAAGCAAGGCTTATTCTTTTAATGAACTTCTTGGTAATGCATGAAGCCAAAATCCTTCCTTTGAAGGTGTATTCACTTCTGGATACACTATTAAGTAGAAGACATCTTGTCCATTAGCACTAGACCGCTGACAGACATTCTCCAAATGCTCAGCCTTTGTAGCGTACTCTTCAGTGGTACTTGAGTTCTAATAATACCTGTTTGTGTCCTCTGCATAGTCCCCAAATAATTCAAAGAAATTGGTAAGGTTTTAATCACAGCTGAAGTCAATCAAATAGCCTACTTTATGTTTCTGTTTTATAAATGGAAAATGATATACACATAGGTTTATAGAGAAGAACAAATGATTAAGAACAGAAGGGTAAAGAAGACCTTAGGAAACTTAGAGAGATAACAGGGAAGAGTATTTCAAAAAGAACACACAAAAGTGTGAAATACATGAGGTTTGTAACTTTTGTATAATTCATCTTTCTTTCTTTCGTTCTTTCTTTCTTTTTTCTTTTTTTTTTTATTGAGAAAATGAAGAAAAAGTTTCCGCCTCCTCCCAGCCTCCCATTTCCCTTCCCCTCCTCCCACCCTTCTCCCCCTCCCCCCACTCCTCTCCCCCTCCCTCTCCAGTCCAAAGAGCAGTCAGGGTTCCCTGCCCTGTGGAAAGTCCAAGGTCCTCCCCCCTCCGTCTATGTCTAGGAAGGTGAACATCCAGACTGGCTAGGCTCCCACACAGCCAGAACATGAAGTAGGACCAAAATACCGTGTCATTGTCCTTGGCTTCTCATCAGAAACCGGACTCTCTTTCTTTCAAATAAGCTCTGTTGTCACTAGAAGATAAGGATCTGGCATATTAATTTCAGAATTATTCATAATTTTAGCATCAAATCTGGCATAAAATAAGAACTCAAATATGATTCCTGCCTTCCAGTTCCAAAGTCTTGTTTCCAGCTTTGTAGCACATATTGGGATACAGCCTCTCCTCTCTTTTGATTATTATTATTATGAATTTTGCTTGTGTGTTTTGACTTATTCTGGTGGTTTCCTGGCTTTTTATTTTTTCTTACTTTATTTTTTTTATAATTATGTAGACACATGCTCTATATCGGCTTATATACTAGAAGAGGCCACGCCCCAATGGGCAGGTAACCACCGGCTGTAAGACTTCCTAGTGTAATTATTTCTAATCTCTATTCATATTTTAATGAAAGTTATAGAAAATGGTGTGGGTTTGGGTGGGTTGGAAAGTTGGGAGAATCTAAGAATAATTTGGGTGATGGATATTGTAATCATAATATATTGTATGAAAAAAATAATTCAAATATCCTCTGGATTTACAGAATCACCTATGTAAAATTATCTCCTCAAAATCTCTATTTATATCTTCTATATTTCATTTTTTCACTGAATTTCCAAGTATTGGAATCCTATTTATAGGTTCAGGGTCATATCAGGCTGGGGACAAAAATACTCTCTGGGTGATTGCAAGGATCAGTGGAGGCAGCAATGGCACCTCCTCTGAGTCTACTGTCAATTTAAATCTCTTTTTATTGTGATCATGCTTTGCTTTCCTCATAGGCTCAGACAAACTCTGCAGACTCTGGGTACCCAGTATATCACCACAGTGGCACTGCACACATCAGTTCAGATCTGTTGTCTTCTCTGGAGAATCCAGGATTCTCTGCCCTCTCTCAGCTCTGTCCCTCCATGCCTGTCTGCAGTTTGCATTCTAGAATCTTGGGGCATCTCTTAAGCAATAGCAGCCCCAGACCCCATAGGAATGCGGTTTACATCTCAGTTCTGCTAACTTCAACCTTGTGACCTTAAAAAAAGTTGCCACAGCCTCAGTTTCCTCTTCGGCCTTACATTGCAAGGAATAAGTAAGAACACTTTAATGCTCATTGCATATTAAATTTCCTAACTACCGTTTCCAAATTCAAGAATGAAAATGTAAGGCCGGGCAGTGGTGGCACACGCCTTTAATCCCAGCACTCGGGAGGCAGAGGCAGGTGGATCTCTGTGAGTTCGAGGCCAGCCTGGTCTACAAGAGCTTGTTCCAGGACAGGAACCAAAAAGTTACTGAGAAACTCTGTCTTGAAAATCAAAAAAAAAAAAAAAAGAAAAAAAAAGAATTAAAATGTATACAAACCCTGCAGTAGTAGAAGTTATTCCGTCTAACTTCCTCTAGGAAGAAGATATAAAAACACGGCTTTATCTAAATAATCCAGACCAATAAAACAAATTGTAATCAGTGAGATCTGTCACCATTCCACTGACAGTCCAAACTGGTTTTTTATGTTTTTCCCCAGAAGTCGTGTCATACAGATCTGCATAATTAAAGAAGTCTGTCTGCCTCCTACATCTGCATTTTTTATTTCTATGCAATTATATTAACAGAAATATTGTCTCTGCATGTAGCTAAACTCACAATGGTATATATATATATATATATATATATATATATATATATGAATTTGTTTAGAACATGATAGGCTATTCACACCCTAAAATCATTTCTTTAGTATTTGTAGTTGGAACATCTATTCGCAGAACATTTACTGTTCATAACTGTGCCCCCAGCATTCGGATTTGGACAGGTACACTGGTACGAAGAGAACTCTGACCTCTCGGATTGCTATAGCTTGTTCTTTTGTTACTTCTGTGCTCACTGCCCAGAGCAAAATGCAGAGCAACAGCCCCTTAAAGATATTTCTGCTGCTGCCCTCTCTGTAACACACTCTCCTCCGTCCCTCTCTCTCTCTCTCTCTACACACACACACACACACACTCACCTCCCACTCCAAAAATGCCTGCTGTTGCTCATGCTCCCCAGATGCCCCAGAATTCTCTACAAAAATAGTCATTACTTCATTGTCAGTGGACTGATGCAGCCCAGCACTTAATCCCTGGGCTCTCTTTCCTCCTATTTAATGTACCACTGCTCACGAATTGATGCTGTCCAGTTATCACAGAAGTCTAAAAGCTGAGCATTTCTTGTGCTTTATGGTGCTTGACGCCGCCGTGGTCACATTTGCTTTTCACCTTTCCCCACGTGATTGTTAGCACTGACGGGCATGGGCTGAGTATAAGAAAGGCAAAATGCAATGTTTCTGTATGCTTGCTCTCTACAAAACCTTATTACAAAGAATCGCTTCTTAGCGATGCCCTGGCACTTGTGTCCCTGACTGCATTCCCTTGCTTTCACCTTTGCTAAGCAAAGAAATGTGTCAGTACAAACGTAAAGACTCATGATCATAGTTTCTCCCACTGGTCTTAACCAACACCTTGATGCTATGAAAGTTTTAACAGTATGTGCTGCAGTAAGAGGATATGGATTTGTGGTACACAGACTTGTGCTCAAATGAGATCTGCACAAAGCATGGCATTTATATCTTTCCATGGTTGTGTTACTTTTCTGGGTTCATTTTCATCCCCTTGTCAATATAGTCTTGCAGCACTCACTCGACAGTGACTTTGATCCCACTAGCACATTCTACGGATCGGTGTTTCCTAGTCATAATCCTCCTAGATTGTAAGCTTTCCCTTAGTAGGTGATGTTCCTACTAAGGTAGGGATTTTTTTCTTCACTTGTTAGCTATGCTTTGAAAATATATATTTTTCCTAGATCCTTTCCATGCCGAGACTGTTAGTACTGCATAGCTTTGTCTACATCAGAGATTCATTTAGCCATTTAAAATGTGTGCTTTGTAAAACACTTCTGGAAATATGAAAAGACAGAAATAAATAAAACCAAACATATAAAACACAGGATTACACAGGGAGATGAACACATTAAAGATTGCAAAATCCCAGGAACAGTTTTCTAAGTAAGTGTCCAACAATGAACATTACTATCATTGACTACTAACATTTTGAAATTATTTCAGGAATTTTGTGTGATTTCCAACTTGTGATATGCTACTGTTTTCTGATCAGTCTGTTCTTATTCAATTCAGACTCTCTCACTTCTACTTTAATCAACCATGATCATATATGACTATAAATATTTCTGATATTTCATTTACAAGTTTGCATCTCATCAGTTTAAAGGGGGTTATGAAAAGAGAAGGGAGGGTGTGAATGGAGACTGATTATTCCTGACACCTAGACCCGAATAATCACACAGAAACTATATTAAGTACAACATTGCTTGGCCTATTAGTTCAGGTTTCTTATTAACTAACACTTATATCTTAAATTAACCCATTTATGTTTGTCTGTATATTGCCACAAGGCTGTGGCCTACCAGTAAGTTTCCATTGTGTCCTTCTCCTTTGGCAGCTACATGGCATCTCTTTGACTCCACTTACTCTCTTTCTATATATCTTTACTCAGATTACTCTCCTGGATTTATTCTGCCCTGCCACAGTCCAAAGAAGCTTCTTTATTAACCAATAGCAATAAAACATATTCACAGCATACAGAGGGGAATACCACTTTATCTCTTTTGTATCAATAGACCAAGATCCATACTGATGAAAATTATACATCTCTGTATCATTTCTCCCCCCTTTTATACTTTTAGAAATAGATTGATTTTTGCCATTTAACTACTTATACACAACCCCCTTTAAATGAAAACAAACATTTATAAACAATCATTTTAGGAATTTGGGCATAACTTTCTCCAAACTGTTTCCTGCTGTTTGATGGGTGAAGTATTTTAGGGGTTCATCAAGCCTTTTGGGGGAGTCTTATTCCATTAAACCACATTAGTCTGGAAGGAATCCATAGGTTCTCATTTTCTGTGGAACGAAGCTGTGTCCTACTCATAAGGTTTTGGCATGTTCCTCTCCTTTGACAACTACATGGTGTCTCTTTGCCTCTACCTACTCTCTCTCTCTATATTTCTGTTTGGGTCTCCCACCTGGCTTTATTATATCCTGCCTTAGGCTGAAGGACTTCTTTATTAACCAATGGTAATAAGGCATATTCACAGGATACAGAGAGGAGTCCTACATCAGGAGAGAGCTCTTGCTCCTAAAATTACTTCATCTTTATTGCTATTATTCATTTACCATTAGAATATTTTTAATCATCACGTTCCCTTTTAATAACAGGGAGTTTGTTTTAATACATTTTAATTTTAACTTACATTTAACTTGTGCTTTAATCCCATTCTAATGCCATAGTGCATAAGACACTCAGCTATGCATCTAATCAGTGTTTTAAAATGTTCCCCGTTAATATGATTTGTTGGCATTATCCAGGTCACAGTCTGGGAATGGCGAGTGCGCAGTTTTTCTGCAGGGGCAGTCAAGATTGTGTACATGATCATAGCATTTCCCTTCTGATGATGACAACCAGTATTTCTCTAATCTTGGCTGTACTAATAATGGATCGTAATTCCAGGCAGGACTGTCAAATTATGATATACTGAAGAACGCAAAGAAGTACTCAGAATTTAAGTTGTAATTAACACTCATATTGGCATGGTTTTAATGTACCAAATTTCAGTATTTTATTTTTAACAAATTTTAAACAAAACTAAGCGTTAATAGCATCGTTTTTAAATAAGAGTATATAAATTACGTTAAGCTATATGACTATATGTGGGTTCTGGTGTACTGCTAAACATTGATTGTACTACTCCTTATTTGTTCTTTAAAGCATTCAGACCTAATTCTACATTCTATATTATAGTTATATCTTAGCTAAACCCTAAATATAGCACATATCACAAAGACAGTAAGTTAATAAATTTTAAAGTTGCTTTTCTATGATCTCTATTAATAAAGAATATATTTTGTGTATTTATTAGTGATTTAAGTTATTCAACATGGATAGTTATTAGAGTAAGTACATAGTCAACATTTGCAGTGCTCCAAATACATATGTTTTAACCTTTAGTTACTTTTAACTGTTATTCTTTATCCTAAAACTTAATTTCATATTCCATATCTTAAGCACTTTTTGCTCCCTCTCCACATTTATCAGTAGAAAGATACCAACTCTACACACACCATCATTATTTTCCAATGGAACTGTTAAAACCATATACTACTTTTGGTTCCCCACTGGACCATCAAATCTTTAAGTACAAAGGCCCATCTTTTACTAAGATATTGTCATTATGCACAGGGCTATAACTATCTGTGTACACTTGAATGTAACTAATTCAAGATCTAATGAAAGGAATAATTCTATGGAAAGCAACTTCGGGGGTAATTGTCTTTGCCTCATTTGTTATTGTGGGCTAAGCAGTGTTCCTTCTTGATTTAACAATACAAACTTCTAAATTTCTTCTAACACCCTAATTGTGTATCTGATACCTAATATTCAGTCCTCGTAAGCAAATCTGAATGGACTGAGCAGGTTGTATTTATATGTTGAGTCATTTCTGTGTAACAGAAATGGCAAAAGAAGAGCAGGCATGAACTAGGCAGGGAAGCAGGGAAATCAGACATAGGAACACAAGGAGAATAGAGAAGAAGAGAAACAACTTAATTATATTGTAATTAAATGAAAAGGAATGATGGAATAAAAACTAAGGTCTTGATACATTGACTTCCCTAAAACATTACTGAATATGATAATATGTTGGTTAATACTACCATTGTTTTTGGTATGATCAAAAAATGTTACTATTTTTCTTGATGAAAGGTATAACTTTAGGATTTATAGTTAACTATCAGTTACTATCCAGGAAACATTGTGGAAAAATCTATAAACTCTATTATTTTTAGTGACATTCTCCATTCCAGATAACAGTGTGTATTGGGTTGAAGTTTAGTTTATAAAGCAACCCAAGTGTCAAAAGAGGTCAATATCAACAAGAATGTGTCTACAAGCATAAAAAAAACTGTTCAAAAGGATTATAATTTAAGCATATTTAAAGAACATCAGCCTGTAAAATACTGGCATTTGAACATTCCTTGGGACCTTTTTGAATATCAGTTGATCATGAACTGTCTAATATTATGAGTTTAACATATTTTGATTTAAAGAAAAAAATATTATAAAAAGCTGTTTTTCTCTAATAAATCTTCCATACTTTCATGTGGGCATCTATCTTTTTTTTTTTTTTTGCTTTCAAATGAGGAGCAGATAATATTTTTTTCAATAATAAGTCTATCATCAAAAAGCATAGAAAAGGAAAATTAAATAACATACACTAAAAGTGTCTATTCCTGGGGACTTGGAGAGACAGCTCAGTGTTTAAAAGCATGTAATGCGTTTTCAGAAAACTCAAGTTCCTCTCCAGCACCTTCACCTTGCAGTGAACAGACCATCTTTTACTCCAATTCCAGAGGTCCCTGGCAACTCTAGCCACTTTGGGCAACTGTAGTCACACTCACATCCCCACACACAGATGCACACATATACACACAATTAAAAATAAACCTTTGAAAAAAAAGCCAGTGGATATATATATATATATATGTCATATATATGTGTATATATATGATACATACATGAAAACATTAGGTACATGTATGAGCTATAATATTTTTCTTTCAAATGCAGTTTATCTGATAGAGACTTGTTCATTAGAAAAACCAATTATGAGATACCAATGTATTATACATGGGAGAGTTTTCTGGAGTGAAATCACTCACGTGCATTCAGAGATTTTCATCCTTCAAGTGTTTGATATCTAGTACACACACACACACACACACACACACACACACACACACATATATATATATATATATATTGTATGCAATGAGAAGCCAGTTGAATGAACTAGGACATTTTGTCTTTACACTTTTATGAACTCACTGTTGCTCTGGAGCCCCATGACAAAATATATTAATTAGTGGAAACTATACTAAACACCAAGTTTATGTCGCAGTAATGCTTCTGTGTGGTTGCAGATAAGCTGACATGTAACTACTAAGACGTTTGAGGTTATTGGTATGCATTACTATGCTTCTGGTGACTGCCGCTGCCTTCCCCATGGATTTAATGAAGGACAGTGATGGACTTGGATGGAAAGCCTTTAGAGGAAAAGTGTCAGGGCACCTAGTCTGCCAATGGCACAAGGGATCCGGGAGCACTGATTAATTTCATTGCCAGAACCTTATATGGAAATGGAGAGGCACGCTGAGCACAGCATTAAAAATATATTACAAATATGTCCTGGTTAACCTGTTTGAAGATTATTGCTGGCAGTCAGAACCGCACGCTATGGGGTTCCATAAGAGTATTTTTCCACGGGTTGACCTGGGGATGAAACTCTTGTTCTGTATCTTTAAATTTTTTTGCTTTAGCTTTAGGCTTACAGTGAACTCTATAGTCAAGCTGCATAAATATTCCTGAGCACTGCTTTGTGTGCCATGTTCTCCCGAGGATAGTGCAGACAGTAGATTGCAGTTAGGAATTTTAAATATGTTCTTAATTCCATGGTGATCCTGTGCTTTTGTATTCTCTCATACACACACACACACACACACAATTTTGTGTGTTTTAGTTCACAAAGGTACTTCCTTTTCTATGCTTTTTGATGATAGACTTATTATTGAAAAAAATATTATCTGCTCCTCATTTGAAAGCAAAAAAGATAGATGCTCACATGAAAGTATAGAAGATTTATTAGAGAAAAACAGAATAAATAAAATATTCTCTAAAATATAGAAAGCTATCCAACAATAAGCCTTGCAGTACAGACTGATATGGCATGCTGTAGGTCTTATCAAACCTAGGGTGAAGGAATTCAGCAGGCTGCCACACTCCGAAGGAAGACTGTATTTCATGTAGAGTGTGCTTTCTGTTCTCTTCAATGCTACACCAGAGACCCGCCACACTGCAATTTAGTTGGCTTCTTTATTTACAGAAACCATGATTGCATTTTTTTTTCCTATGGAACAACTTACTCTGTTGAAAAGGGTAATAGCATACACACACTACTGTAGTTTGTTCCTTTAGGGGTATTCAGAAGCAATACTTCTTTGGTACATGTTTTTATTTTTTTCTTTTGTCCTCATCAAATACAGCACTACACTTCACATTATAATCAATTAAACTCATTCTCAGCTGTTCAGCATTCTGGCTTCCCAATGGAGTAGCCTGCACGTGCCTGATCTCCACACTAGGGTGTTTGGACAGAATGTCTGGGAACTCTGCCCACCCTTCAGCCATGAAGTGTCTACCATGCTGTTGCAGGAGGTTAATGAAGGCTAGAAGAACCTACTTACTGCATGGTTTAGGTTTTGTCTGAAAACACTCCCACACTTTAGATGACTCTGACCACAAAGCAATTTCAGCGATGCAAAGTGCATCACTTAATAGTGCATAGCATCAAGCAGAGAGCCTTCTGTTTGGTGGTGGTCTGTGTAACGTTGTTAAAGGAATGAGTATCTACATAGGTTTTATAATAGCAGAATTCTATTAATTTAAAGCTACGTTTAATTGTGTGCTTTATTCATATATGTACAGGTACTATCTTAATTATTAAAGAAAAATCTAATTTAATCTTTAAAACTTATAACTCATTTTTGATATTATAGGATTTGTGAAGCTATCTTAGGATATCTTATCAAGCATGTTAAATGTGGGTACCTGATTTCCAAAGTTCTTATCTATAAAACTTGCTTCACAGTTTGAATATTTGCAATACCATATGCCTATGTCTAAGGAATCTTTTTGAAGATGGTTACTGAAATTTATCTTAGTAATTAAGCCTGAATTTTAAAATCAACAAAATTATACAAGCTAAGTGAATATTTGGGATTTAAATGCAGACATATCGACACCACACAAGTATATGCACCTAGACATTAGTTTGCATAGTAATATAGAAAAATAACGCAAATGCTTTGAATGTAAAAGCACTGCTTAATGCAACTGTCTGTTTTAATCCTCTCCTAATGGGACCAGTCAGCAGTTGTGGAGGCCTGCTTACTTCATAAAATAACTTCTTTATTTGTTGCCATAACAGTTTTCACCCTGGATTTTCACTTACTTCTCCAGCCATTCCTTTCTTGTGAGTTTTTACTCCTCATATATTTTTTTCTTTTTACTATTTTGTTTTGAAGGTTCTATGTTATACCTATTCTCTGTTATTACCAGTATCTGTAATCTGGTGTCCAGCTCAGGAACTCATAAATCCATTGCCTTAGCATTTCAAGTACTAGGATTACAGATATGTACTACCATGCTCAATCTCATTCTAACTTTTAATTTTAGAATGTTTCAATGCCCAGTATTTTGTGCGTTCTATCTATATTCACTCCAACAATAATTTCAAGCTCTTTTGTATAAATATTCATTAATTCATGACTAAATGGCTTTATCTCATTAATACATCCCCCCAAAACTTTAGAATTATAAACTCAGTCAGATGACTATTTCTATCTCATATTTAACATGTTGATGTTTCCTGACCATTTTCCCAGGCCTACTTTCCTGATGACTTTATTACCTCAGTTTATGTTAGCTATAACCTTAGAGACCCTCAAACGAAACCATGAGAGGCATTCATAACTTATCTCTCTCATGTCTGTTTCCTTTCAGCAGTTCTGGCTCTCTTTACCTTCAAAAAACATTCAAAGCATGAATGAGTCTTGCATAGCAAGCATCCAAATTAAAATTTTAATTCTCCTTTGCCTTGACTTTTGTGCTAACTACTTATCCAGCTTGTCTTTACACATGATAAATATATTCTTAATATACAGGACACAGTGATCTTGTGAAACATAACATAAAATACCTTAATACAATTCTTAGTGTAAGGATGTTATTACACAAATTTAACAGGGATATAGTACAGGCTTGTCTGGCATTAATACATTATGTGAGTTCAACTAGACCTGCATCAACCATACTGCAGTGGATTCCCATCTTCCTCTCATCTCTACCTCTTTTCTTCATTCTTGTCTCCATCATTCAGTTTACCATAGCCCATAGGTACCTTAATATCTCTCACAAGTTCACATCAGGATGGTTCTGCTGAAACTCTATCTAACCCTACTTTCTTAGTCTATTCTTATTCTAAGCCTGAGAAGATCTTGCCTGCATTTGTAGTCTCATTTAGTAGTTAGTTCATATATTCCTTTTTAAGAGAGTCCATGATGACTATAACACTTAATATATTATGTCTCCATACTTCCACTTTCAAGTGTTTCTTTCATAAAACCCCCAAGTCTCACATATTAAAAGTTTTACTTAAATATTTTATAATTGTTCTTCTTTAATACTAGTATGAATCCCTCAAAAGTTAAACTATTTTTTTGTTTTTATTTTCACTCTCATTTTAGAATGCCTAATAAATTAGGAAGCAATAGAAGATAAAAAAAGGGGGAGCAGGGTGAGAAACAGTGAGAGAAGAGAAGAAAAATCAAGATTTTTACAATGAAGGATTGAACTGTGGCCCAAATATGCCTTATCCTAAGTTGCTGCACTGCTTGTGGTGTTTCTAAACAATGGCTAGCCCCAAAAGTTTATATTCTCTAGGTTTCCGGATTGAATTGGGAATGTTTTCTAAAGAAGGAAACAAATAGGTCAAAATCGCTTCATAATTCAAGTTTGTTTCTTAGATTTAAATTTACATATTTAATATAATAATATTACAAATATAATTTTTCAATAATCACAGTGTTCCACTTCTTTTAAATCAATGTAGACTATCATCAGAGATGGTTAAATTTTATCTACCTTTCTTTTATAGAGAACTAAAGCTTCTACTTGCTCAGTTTGTGGAGACTTTTCACCATTGCCTCCCCAATCTTTTTAGTTTTATGCTCATCAGTTCTTTCTGTAAAGAAGGATGCATGCTCAAATTGTCAATATGCTTCCTGCTTTATGGTTTACTCTCTCATCCACTTCTTAAGTTTATGTCTTCTCTCAAAAGGGGCCCACTAGCTATCCCTTGTTTGTGAGTCTAGAATGTGTTTCTCAGCCTCTGTTTTCTGATTTTTGGGACAGCATTCAAATGGTTAGATGTCCTTTGATCCTTCTCCTTTCCTAGGTGTTCTTTCTTGTTATGAAATTCTTATTAAAGGAGTTTTATATTCTTCCACTGAAATCATAAATGTCAGTATAAAGTGTCATCATTTTAATGTTTCTGCTCTTATTATAATGCATGAAACTCACTTTTTTGCCTTTTACACAACATATGTATATAATGTCTTAATAACCATTGATATGCTCTCTTGCTGGAATAAAGCACTGATGTTTCCAAACCAGTATATTGACTCTTGAGAGTTTGTAAATTCCTTCTTCCCCGATAACCTCCCAACATTAAGGAGCTGCCTTCTGTCGGGGAGACCAACAGTAAGGTGCTTGTTGAGGACCATCCTCAACATAATAACCTCTTACCAGGGTAGGGGCATGGGAATTTTGAAAATATAAGTAAATAATATGAAGATGCATAAAGATAATAAGACAGAAACCATAGAATAATACCAGGAGAATATTTTAGTGATTACTGAAATCCTGAAATCCCCCATGTTTATTTTTTTCACAGCCTTTATACCCAACAATAAACCAAGTTAAATGGGGGGGGGGTTACAAAGGACTTTATTAACATGATCAAGGATAACTCACACAGTCAATCACTCATTCACTTTATTTACTCTGAGACATCAAATCATTAGCATTTTGTTTTCTAATTAGTGAAGCCGCTCTAAATCTCTTATGCTGAAGGCCACCCCTCCCCATGTGAAGTCATAGTTACAGAATTAAAAACAGAAATATTTTGCATATCCTAACCATCTGTCAGGATTGAATGGAGCTATCTTAATGTCAAAAGAATCAAGCAGTCACATCCTGAGTTGAGACATGCAACTATGCGTCAACCATTTTGAGTGACCTCCAAATTCTCTGACCAACAGACAAGGTGGAAATTAGGCTCACATTTTGGGCCTAGACAGGTGCTTAATTATGAACTATAACAAACACTGTGTTGTCTATTGGAGCTATCCAGTATCACTCACAGTCCCTAGTAATATGCACTTGAGACCATTTTATGTTTCTGATACAGTATATCCCTCCATCTGGCCAGTCTTGTTTCTCGTACTACAAAAGCTTTTTTGCTTCCAGCTCAATCTCCATGTTAGACTCATTTGGGTTTCTGGAGATACATTCAGACACACATTATCTCTAATAATGAAGATAATATCTGAAATATTATAGGAACGCATAAAGTATCCCCAAATTATCATTGTGGCATGAGAATCATTTTTAGTTAAGGATATTTCATAAGTAACAAATAAAAAGGACCCATTCTCACATTTTTTCCATAATGGAACAAAAAAAAGAAGTTTTCTTGGTACCAGGAAGGGTGTTATTGATAAATAATATCTGCATATGCATACTTTGATAAGACAGGACTGTTTATATTGGTTATTATCTCAGATAAGTTACCCATCACTGTGAGAAAAAGCATTGATGATAGCAATCTTGGGTAGAAAGGGTTTATTTTGGCTCACAGTCCTAGGTTATGGTGTACCACTGTAGGTAAGCCATAGAGACAGTAGCTTGAAGAAATTTGGCATATGGCATATATGGTCAGAAACAGAAAGCAATAGATGGCTAAATGCTAGTACTTCACTTATTTTATCAACTATGACACAATCAGGGATCCTTTGCCTGGGGGACTTCTGGCAGCCTTGGTGGGAACACATCTACTCATATAATCTTAGGTGATCTAGATAATTCCTCATAGACATGCCCACAGGCCAATCTAATATAGACAATATCCCATGGATACACTCTTCCAAGGTGAATCTACAATGTGTTGACTACTAAAAATATCACGATTATCTCATTTACTGTACAGACCTTTAATTAGAATTGTTAAGTATTCATTAAAAATTAGAAGTTATTAATGACTTACTGATATTTTTATATCTTGACGTGTTACATTCTGATCATTACTTCATCTGTTTCCCCCTCCACTTTACTTACTTCTTACCTCTACTTCTCTTCTCATCCCATAGATAACATTTTATTTTCATGTTTTCTTTTTTATTTCCATATATTATAGAAAATATGCAATATTTGTCTCTTTATATGAGTCTTATCTCAGTCAACATGCCTGTTGATTCCATACATCCACTATGATTACCAACAATTTCTTCTTCTCTATGACTGAATAAATACAACATTGCATACATGTAAATCACATATCATATATATGCACATGCCATCTTTTCTTTAATAATTTCTCAATTGGTAAGTACTTAAATCATTTTGATCTCTTAATTTTATTTTCCTCATCTTACAATTTAGTTATTTTATACAACTGCAACCTTTTATTTAACTTACTATCTTGCACTTTTTTTTTTCTATTTATTTGGGTCATTTACTTTCTTGTTGATTTTCTATATCCTTACAAAATAAAACAAACACATTTTGCTCCTCTAAGTATACCTTATGTTAATTTAATTCATCAGCCTATACAAAGTCACAAAGAATGTGGAAGTAATATTTTGCCTCTCCTACATTATTCCAAGTAACAGAGTTTCAATTCTTGAACCGACAGCTATCTACACTTGCTAGGAATACTGCACTAAAAATATTCTCCACAATGGAAAGTTATAAATAGAAAGATGTGTTCATATTATTATCTGCTTGACAAGTTTCTTGAACGTTTCAATATATAGACCTTTGAAAAAGATCCCAGGTAGTACCTGCCCCACAATGAGGTTACATGTCATTCAGAATCCTTTGAGTCACCAAGTAGGTGCTGTAAGATTAAAAAGTAGTGAAAGGGGAAAAGATCTCATGTATATCTTTTTTAATTCTTTTAAATCAATTAAAACATAATATTTTTCTTTAACAAACCGATTTCTCTTTTCTGAACAAGAATGTTAGTCAAGTCATTTTGAAATATTTAATTATTTGAATATCTATATACATCAAACAGATATATCAACTTTTTTGATTGTATATAGAGAAAATACATAAATAGGGAACAAGGAACACTTTGAAGAGAGGTGTTCTTGAATTAAATTTTTGAAACTGAAGATATAGTTCCTTTGTAAACGATACATATGAAAAAGCAATCTTGAAAGACAGAGTATAATATGATGGAATATATATAAATATATATATATATATAAAAGAGATTCAAGTTAAGGAAAATATATATAAATGACAAGTAAAATTGAATATACGGTAATATACATTAATTTAATATACATTATTAAATTAATTTAATATACATTCTTAAACTTAAGTATAATTTAAGAGTATAAATTCTTAAAATAATATGGCATGACATAACACTTTAAAAGCAACTCATTTATATAGACAAACCCCAGTACATCCAAGTACATCTGTCATTAACACACCCTATAATGATGTAGACTAGATGGCAGCATTCATTTGAAGTTACAGCTGCAAATTCAATTTTTTATTCACACTAGTTAAGTGGCTACTCATCATTCATACTAAATCTACAGCAATGGGTAATCAAAGTATATGAGTGGATAGTGCTCTTCAAGAATATGAATCAGTCAGATGGTGGTGGTACACAGTTTTAATCCCAGTACTTGAGAGACAGAAATAGGTAGATCTACAGAGCTAGATCCAGGACAGGCACCAAAGCTACAGAGAAACTCTGTCTCGAAAAACAAAACAGAACAAAAAGAAACAACCAAAACAAGAATGCAAAGCAGAGTAGCATTAGACAAAAGGTACACTGGTCTGGGGTTAGGGAATTACTTTGCAATAAGAGTATGCTATTTATTTTTAATTGTATTCAAATGCCTTTTATGTTAAAAATTAATTTCTTATTTAACTGCACAACTAAAAATTACTTTTACAAAAATTTCTACTAAAATTGATAACTTTGGTAAACAATTTTTTGAGCAAAAAATGATTTTTTTGCCTTGGCTATTTATACTCACATAAATTTTGTCCAAATCATATTTATCACAACTAGATTGATTTTGATGAAGATTGGACAAAAAGACAAGTTAAATGTCTTACTAAATTATGCTATTGTTATTTAAAAAACACAATCAGAAATCTAGGCTCTGGCCAGAGAAGTTATTATGATAATTATGTCTTCCAAAGGATATGTTGAGGTACCAATTCCACAGAATCTCATGGTTAAGCATGAGTTTTGGCATCTTCAAATGGTTAAGTGGATTCAGCTGATGACTTTAGGCCCCTAATCCAAGACAATCAGTACCATCACAAGAAAAGCATGGCACAGACACATTCAGGACAAAATGGGGAGAAATCGTGTGTTTCCTGGGCAAAGAAACAGAATTCTGAAGCAAAGAACTCTGTTGATACCTTGATCGTGAACTTCTAAACTGCCAAATTATGATAAATATGTATCTAATCTCATGCCATTTATTAGGTGGTACTTCTTCTAGCAGCCTAGGACATAGTATTGCAGGTTTGATATCTGGTGTTATTCATATCTTTCTATGAACAATAGCTATAATTGTTGATGATGCTAACAGCATAATTTAGAAAATATATAATCATGATATGCAAAATTTGAAGCTTCCCGGCTCATTGGGCTACCAGCCACTCCTGTTTAGGTGCTGAGGAGCTCCATCTGGACGGGTTCCTGCTTCTACACTGAGGAGATACACCCAAAGAGTCAGTCACAGCAAAGTCTGGACCAAGACACCAGGCCTCTCCTGGCTCCATTTGAAGGAAAAGATGGGAAGGGGCCAATGCAAGAATTCCTCCAACAACCTGAAAGGCAACATGACATTACCAGAATCCACGGATCCCAAAACAAGAAGAATTGTACACCCTACTCCAGAAGAATTAGAAGAAATCGACTCAAAAGTGAATTATATGAAATTAATAGAGGGCCTTAAGGTGAAAAACTGCCATAAACAATTAGAGATTACAAACAAAAAGGTAGAGGAAGTGAATAAATCGCTCAAAGATACAGAAGAAAACCAAGAGAAACAAGAAAAAGCAATCAAACAGGTAAGGGAAGCGGTTCAAGACTTGAAGAATGAAATGGAAGTAATGAAGAAAACACAAACCGAGGGAAGAATGGAGATGAAAAATCTGGGTAAACGAACAGGAACTACAGAGACAAGTACTACCAACAGATTACAAGAGATAGAAGAAAGAATGTCAGACACTGAAGATACCATAGAGAAAATAAACACACTGATCAAAGAAAACAGCAAAACCAACAAATCCTCATCACAAAACATTCAGGAAATCTGGGACACAATAAAAAGACCAAACCTAAGGAGTATAGGGGTAGAAGAAGAAGTACAGCTCAACGGTCCAGAAAATATATTTAATAAAATTATAGAAGAAAACTTTCCCAACCCAAAGAAAGATATTCCTTTGAAGGTTCAAGAAGCATACAGAACACCGAATACACTGGACCAAAAAAAAAAAAATCTCTTCGCCATATAATAATCAAAACACAAAACATACAGAATAAAGAAAGAATATTAAGAGCTGCAAAGGAAAAAGGCCAAGTTACTTATAAAGGTAAACCTATCAGACTTACACCTGACTTCTCTATGGAAACCATGAAAGCCAGAAGGTCCTGGATAGATGTACTTCAGAAACTAAGAGACCATGGATGCAAGCCCAGACTACTATACCCAGCCAAGCTTTCGTTCACTATAAATGGAGAAAACAAAATTTTCCAGGATAAAAACAAATTTAAACAATACATAGCCACAAATCCATCCTTACAGAAAGTAATAGAAGGAAAACCACAACCCAAGGAGTCCAACAATGCCCACAATAACTCAGACATCTAATGACCCTTCACCAGCACAACTCGAAAAAGGGAAACACACAAACTCTATTACAAAAAAAAAAAAAAGAAAAGAAAAGAAAAAATGACCGGAGTTAACAACCACTGGTCATTAATATCATTTAATATCAATGGACTCAACTCACCTATAAAGAGGAACAGGCTAAGAGATTGGATACGAAAACAGGATCCAACATTCTGCTGTTTACAAGAAACACACCTCAACCACAAAGACAGACTTCTACTCAAAGTAAAAGGCTGGGAAAAGGTTTATCAAGCAAATGGTCCTAAGAAACAAGCAGGTGTGGCCATACTAATTTCTAAAAAAGTTGACTTCAAACTAAAATCAATCAGAAGAGATGGAGAGGGACAATTTTTACTTATAATAGGAACAATTGATCAGGACAAAGACTCAATCCTGAATATCTATGGCCCTAATATAAAAGCACCCACTTACGTAAAAGAAACATTACTAAAACTCAAGGTAGTCATCAAACCACACACACTAATAGTAGGAGATTTCAACACTCCTCTCTCACCAATGGACAGGTCAATCAGACAGAAACCTAAGAGAGAAATAAGGGGATTAAGGGAGGTAATGAATCAAATGGACTTAACAGACATCTATAGATCATTCCACCCAAATAGGAAAGAATATACCTTCTTCTCTGCAGCTCATGGAACCTTCTCGAAAATTGACCACATACTCGGTAACAAAGCTAACTTACACAGTTACAAAAAAAAATATTAGTAACCACCTGTGTCTTATCGGATCACCATGGATTAAAGTTAGAATTCAACAACAATGCTACCCCTAGAAAGCCTACAAACTCATGGAAAATGGACAGTCAACTACTGAACCACACCTGGATCAAGGAAGAAATGAAGAAAGAAATTAAAGTCTTTCTTGAATTCAAGGAAAATAAAGACTCAACATACTTAAACCTATGGGACACTATGAAAGCAGTGCTAAGAGGAAAGTTCATAGCGCTAAGTGCCCACTTAAAGAAAACGGAGAAAGCACACATGGGATACTTAACTGCCTACCTGAAAGCTCTAGAAAAAAAAAGAAGCAGACTCACCTAGGAGGAGTAGAAGACTGGAAATAATCAAACTAAGGGCTGAAATCAACAAAATAGAAATACAGAAAACAATCCAAAGAATCAATGAAACAAAAAGTTGGTTCTTCGAGAAAACCAACAAGATTGATAAACCCCTATCCAAACTAATCAAACGGCAGAAAGAGAATAAACAAATTAACAAGATCAGAAATGAAAAGGGAGACATAACCACAGACACAGAGGAAATTCAGAAAATCATTAGATCTTACTACAAAAGCCTATATGCCAAAAAATTGGAAAATGTTAAAGAAATGGACACCTTTTTAGATAAGTACCATATACCAAAGTTAGACCAGGACCAGGTGAACAATCTAAATAGACCTGTTAGTCGCAAAGAATTAGAAGTTGTTATAAAAAACCTCCCTACCAAAAAAAGCCCAGGTTCAGATGGATTCAATGCAGAATTCTACCAGAACTTCCAAGAAGACCTAATACCTATAATCCTTAATGTATTTCACAATATAGAAACAGAAAAGTAATTGCCAAATTCCTTTTATGAAGCTACAATTACCTTGATACCAAAACCACACAAAGACTCAACCAAGAAAGAGAATTACAGGCCAATCTCACTCATGAACATCGATGCGAAAATCCTTAATAAAATACTGGCAAACCGAATCCAAGAACACATTAGAAAAATTATCCATTACGATCAAGTAGGCTTTATCACAGGGATGCAGGGCTGGTTCAACATACGAAAATCTATCAATGTAATCCATCATATAAATAAACTGAAAAAAAAACCATATGATCATTTCATTAGATGCTGAAAAAGCATTTGAAAAAATTCAACATCCCTTTATGATAAAAGGTCTTAGAGAGATTAGGGATACAAGGGTCACACCTAACTATAATAAAAGCCATTTATAGCAAGCCGACAGCTAACATCAAATTAAATGGAGAGAAACTCAAAGCCATCCCACTAAAATCAGGAACACGACAAGGCTGTCCATTCTCTCCATACCTTTTCAATATAGTGCTTGAAGTTCTAGCAATAGCAATAAGACAACATAAGGGGATCAAAGGGATTCGAATTGGAAAGGAAGAAGTTAAACTTTCATTATTTGCAGATGATATGATAGTGTACACGAGCAAACCCAAAAACTCCAGCAAAGAACTCCTAAAGCTGATAAACACCTTCATTAGCGTGGCAGGATAAAAGATCAATTCCAAAAAATCAGTTGCCCTCCTATACACAAAGGATAAGGAAGCAGAGAGGGAAATCAGAGAAGCATCACCTTTCATGATAGCCACAAATAGCATAAAATATCTTGGGGTAACTCTAACCAAGGATGTGAAGGATCTATTTGACAAGAACTTTAAGTCCTTGAAGAAAGAAATTGAGGAGGATACCAGAAAATGGAAGGATCTTCCTTGCTCTTGGATTGGGAGGATCAACATAGTAAAAATGGCAATTCTACCAAGGACAATTTATAGATTCAATGCAATCCTCATTATAATCCCATCAAAATTCTTCACAGATCTTGAGAGGACATTAATCAACTTTATATGGAAAAACAAAAAACCCAGGATAGCCAAAACAATCTTACACAATAAAGGAACTTCTGGAGGTATTACCATCCCTGACTTCAAACTCTATTACAGAGCTTTAGTATTGAAAACAGCTTGGTATTGGCATAAAAACAGAGAAGTCGATCAATGGAATGGAGTAGAAGACCCAGATTTTATCCCACAAACCTATGAACAACTGATTTTTGATAAAGGAGCTAAAAGTATCCAATGGAAGAAAGATAGCATCTTCAACAAATGGTGCTGGCAGAACTGGTTGTCAACCTGTAGAAGAATGAAAATAGATCCATATCTATCGCCATGCACAAAAATCAAGTCCAAATGGATTAAAAACCTCAATATCAGGCTGTACACACTGAACCTGATAGAAGAGAAAGTGGGAAGTACTCTACAACATATGGGCACAGGAGACCACTTCCTACGCATATCCCCAGCAGCACAGACATTAAGGACAACATTGAATAAATGGGACCTCCTGAAACTGAGAAGCTTCTGTAAAGCAAAGGACACTGTCACCAAGACAAAAAGGCAACCCACTGACTGGGAGAAGATCTTCACCAACCCTGCAACAGACAAAGGCCTGATCTCCAAAACATATAAAGAACTCAAGAAACTAGACTTTAAAATGCTAATTAACCCAATTAAAAAATGAGGCACTGAACTGAACAGAGAATTCTCAACAGAAGAAATTCAAATGGCCAAAAGACACTTAAGGTCATGCTCATCCTCCTTGGTGATCAGGAAAATGAAAATTAAAACAACTTTGAGATACCATCTTACACCTGTCAGTCAGAATGGCTAAAATCAAAAGCACCAATGATAGCTTTTGCTGGAGAGGTTGTGGAGTAAGGGGCACACTCATCCATTGCTGGTGGGAATACAAACTTGTGCAACCACTTTGGAAATCAGTGTGGCGATTTCTCAGGAAATTTGGGATCAACTTACCCCAAGATCCAGTAATACCACTCTTGGGAATATACCCAAGAGATGCCCTATCATATGACAAAAGCATTTGTTCAACTTTGTTCATAGCAGCACTATTTGTAATAGCCAGAACCTGGAAACAACCTAGATGCCCTTCAATGGAAGAATGGATGAAGAAAGTGTGGAATATATACACATTAGAGTACTACTCAGCGGTAAAAAACAATGACTTCGCGAATTTTGCATACAAATGAATGGAAATAGAAAACACTATCCTGAGTGAGGTATCCCAGTCCCAAAAAGATGAACATGGGATGTACTCACTCATAATTGGTTTCTAGCCATAAATAAAGGACATTGAGCATATGATTCGTGATCCTAGAGAAGCTATTTAAGAAGGTGAACCCAAAGAAAAACATATAGTCATCCTTCTGGATATGGCAAGTAGACAAGATTGCAGGGGAAAACCTGGGAACTTGGGGATGAAGTGGCATGGGGCTAAAGGGAAATGGGGTGAGAAACGTGAGAAAGGGAGAATGGGGGGAGCTTGGGGGAATGGGATGGTTGGGATAAAGGAAGGGTGGACACGGGAGCAGAGAAATATATATCCTAATTAAGGGAGCCATCTTAGGGTTGGCAAGAGACTTGACTCTAGAGGGGCTCGCAGGTGTCCAGGGAGATGTCCCCAGCTAGTACCTTGAGCAACTGAGGAGAGGGAACCTGAAATGACCCTATCCTATAGCCATACTGATTTATATCTTGCATATCACCTTAGAACCTTCATCTGGCGATATATCGAGATAGAGACAGAGACCCAGATTGGAGCTCTTAAGATCCAAATGAGGAGCAGAAGGAGGGAGAACATGAGCAAGGAAGTCAGGATTACGAGGAGTGCACCCACCCACTGTGACAGTGGTACTGATCTATTGGGAGCTCAACAAGGCCAGCAGGACTGGGACTGAATAAGCATGGGATGAAACCGGACTTTCTGAACGTGGCGGACAATGAAGGCTGGTGAGAAGCCAAGGACAATGGCACTAGGTTTCGATCCTAATACATAAACTGGCTTTGTGGGAGCCTAGCCTGTTTGGATGTTCACCTTCCTGGTCCTGGATAGAAGTGGGAGGACTGTGAACTTCCCGCAGGGCAGGGAATCTGGACTGCTCTTCATTCTTGAGAGGGAGGGGGAATGGACTGGGGGGAGGGGGAGAGGGGAAGGAGAGTGAGGGGAGGGGACAATGTGTGCGAGGAGGGGGAGGGAAATTGGAAAATTTTTTTGCAACAACTAAAAAAAATAAAATAAACAAACAAACAAAATTTGAATCTTGTTTTCAGCATGAAGCATCATGAGGCAGTTAGAATTTCACGACTTTTCCCATGCTGAATAAGATGCACTGTTCAGGAGCCAGGAAAGGATTTGTATTGATAAATGCTCTTTTGTTGAATTCTTTCAGCTCTGTGCACATGAAACAGAACAAGATACTGGCACAGATTTGTGCCACCCAGTGACATGTGATCTGTTGGGAGAGATGATAAGCGGTTTGAACACTGACACCAGAAGATACCAAGACAAATGATCTTGCAATCATTGCACCTTAATTCTTTGTAAAGATTTGAAATTTTAATTTCATTAAAATATTTGACTTGCATTGTTGATCCATTTGTTTATTTCATATTAAGAACTCATGGGATATTGAGAAAGCCCAAGCAACTTGCAAAATATAACAGTTTTCTTAAGGCCCTTAAGTTAGTACTCTTACAATAAACACAATTTTCAAGTTGAGGAATTGAAGTTGAAATAACACAAAGTTGAAGAACTTCCCCACAGATACCAAGGCAAGGAGTATTGACCATATTTATGCTGTCATGTGTTTTCAAATATAAATAGAAAGATAGTTAAGAATAAACACACACACACAATAAAACATTTTAGGGCATCACATATACACTAAAATAAAATGCTCAGTAGGTAAAATTTCAAATATTTCCATTATTTGTGGACTTACTTGTAGTTCCTGATGAGACACCACAGTTATACAGCTGATTATTATAAACAGGAGCATTGTAGCTTCATTTGCCAGGTAGAAAAGTCAGGAAGAGACAAGTCAAGGTTTATACAATGGAGTTTTTTAATTGTTTCAATGGAGAGACTGCTAACCTGCATTTAATCTTTAAAATAATCCATTTTTTAGTCTGTTGATATTTTTATGCATATAGATTGTCATAAAAACTCCTAATAGTTCTACAAACATATAAGTACTTATTTTTCATTTGTTGCAAATAGAACCGTACTGTGTAATCCATCTGCATGATTTAGAGGAAATAGCAGAAGCATGGTAGCATATTAAGAGAAAGTCAGTCTCACTGAAAGCTCTCACAGATTAATTTAAATATGCTATAAAGTCCATAAATAAGTTATTTTTCAAGCAGAAATACAGTGAAAAGTTTTAAGTAGTCATATATATATAACTTAATATCTATTTCTATTTTCAAAATTACATCATGATCAACAAGTATTCTGGTAGAATACTAAGTAGTCATGGCAAATGGTTAAATTTGGTGTTCTTTCTGTTCCAAACAATTCATCATAAATAAAGAAATGGAAAAAAACACTATCTCCCTCTCTCTCTCACATACACACACACACACACACACACACACAAGTATGTGTCCCTAAAATAACAATTTTGTAGGTGAAAATGTTGACTGTTTTATTTTAACTTATATATTTGCTTAATATGTCATTAAAAAATGGGCTATCATTAAGTATCATCTGAACACTAAGGAAATGAAAAAGAACCTAAAGAAATTGCAGCAATATTTGTTGTTTAGACATTTAGCAACATTATTAAAGAAACAGAAAAGCCTGCCATCATAATAATGGAACATCAGAACACACCCATCTGAAAAAGCAACTCAGTTACATTATTACGAGGTTAAATGATCTTTAATATTCAACAAAGAGCTAATACGTAAAAAGTCAGTCACATAAGATCTCCTGAGTAAATTTGGAGCTTAAAGACCTTGGGGGGAGGGTTGAAGCGGAGAGGGGAGAGGCAGGGAGGGGAGCAGAGAAAAACATAGAGCTCAATAATAATCAATAAAAAATAGAAGAGAAAACCAAAAAAAAAGTCAAACTTTCCATAAATTTAATAGCTAATTCTGAGAGCTATGTAACTGGAGGTTTCTCTCCTGACAGTCAGCTCCCAAATAACCACTCTGAGGCTTAATATTAATTATAAACAGTTTGGCCTATTAGCTCGGGTTTATTATTAACTAGTTCTTATAACTTAAACTAAACCATTTCTATTTTATATTTTACCATGAAACTTATGGCTTGTTACCTCCTATCTTGGCTCTCTGGCGACTGCTTGTATTTCTCTGACTTCTACTTCTTTTTCTCTCAGCTTGGATTTCCCACCTAGCTTTAGTCTGCCTGATTCTTGGCCAAATTAGGTTCCCCATTAGCCAATTAATAAGACATAATCACAGCATACAGGAGGGCATTCCACATCAGAGCTATGCTAAAATTCCAATGTTTCAGTATAAAAGCTACAAAAAGAATAATAATAAGAATATGACTCTTAGTTGAGAAAAAACATTAAGTTCCTCCCCTCCCTTGCCCTGGGACCTTCATCAACTCCCTTTTATCTTGAGTCTTCAGGCACTGAAGCTCAGACTGTCTATATGAGCAACTAATTGCTGTTTTATCAACATTCAATTTTAGTTGGATATTTTAGTAATTTTGTGGATAAAAATTGGATCCCAGAATAAATCAGTTCTATTCTACATTTCCCACAGGACCTAGGAAAATGACACCTATTCCAGGAATATTAAGCACATATTTTAAAATTAAAATGAAACTTTATCTGAATTTAAAGACTGCAAAGTAATTCTTTTTTTGAGAAAAGTTAAAGTTTTAAAATTATTGACTAAAGATACACCCTCACTTTATTCCAAAAAATTTCAACAAAAATAAAACAAAAATACATTTATATTAAGGTTTCACATTAAGGAGAATCTTTGGCAGTTTTTTCCCATCCCTTCAAAAAGGAAACACCCTGTCAAAAAGGAAACAATTTGGCTCCATGGTTGCCTGGAACCTGCTCTTGCTTGAATGCATCATGAACCAATATCATTCCTCTGACTTCCTCTCAAACATAATTGACCTGTCTGTCACCCCTTACCTACTCTTCCATCCCCTGACTGCCTTTTTTGTCTCACTCAATTTTAATTTTCAGAATGTTGGGTTGTTGGACTATGAAAATCAGCTCTGGACCTCTATGCCTCTACACCTCTGATTCCTTTCTAGACTACTTGCTTCCCTTAGCATTGTTTGTGAAGTTCTTAATTGCTACAATGCAATTTTAATCCAGCAAGAAAAGAGTCATAGCCGGGCGGTGGTGGCGCACGCCTTTAATCCCAGCACTCGGGAGGCAGAGGCAGGCGGATCTCTGTGAGTTCGAGACCAGCCTGGTCTACAAGAGCTAGTTCCAGGACAGGCTCCAAAACCACAGAGAAACCCTGTCTCGAAAAACCAAAAAAAAAAAAAAAAAAGAGTCATAACAACCAGAAGAACCACTTCATTAACATCTGAGAAATGAAATGCATCTGTGCTGAAAAATGGAATGCTGTGATGTACAACTTAGTTCATAACACTAAGTCATCAGCATCAGGTTAAGTACAAGAGGTCTTCTCTGGGATGCATTAACAGGTGGCGATGTGTGCAGACACAGTCACAGTCTGTCTACACTTTAAATAATAGGAATATGATGGGGAAAGCTGTTGGACCTTGAGATAGAGGCAT
This sequence comes from Neodon shergylaensis, assembly GCA_025134845.1. NCBI lineage: Eukaryota > Metazoa > Chordata > Mammalia > Rodentia > Cricetidae > Neodon > Neodon shergylaensis. The sequence continues at coordinate 7,141,494 of JABTXL010012716.1, forward strand.
GTTGGAAAATATTGTACACTAAAATCAGAATCAAGAAGGCCAGTATGTAACTGTGGTGATGCATAGAACAGCATGAAAGAAGCACATGGCAGAGGATGTCCACCCTCTATTTTAGGACTCTTACATTGAATGTTATATATTTAAGATAACTAATACAATTTCTTGTGCATAAATATATTTACAATCATAGAATCTATATATGAACATCAAATGAGCATATATGACTAACTAACTAATCCATGTGTATTCCTTCAAAATGATGCTCATTTGAAATTCTCACTACTTTATGTCCCTACAGAAATTAAAAAAGTGTTTCAAAATTCTACCTTCTTAAATTGATGCTATTTTTTTTTCTTTTATTTTCTTCTTTTTTTTTTTTTCGACACAGGGTTTCTCTGTGTTGCTTTGGAGCCTGTCCTGGAACTCATTCTGTAGACCAGGCTGGCCTTAAACTTACAGAGTTCCACCTACCTCTGCCTCCCGAGTGCTGGTATTAAAGGGGTGTGCCACACAACCCAGCAAGATGTTATTTTCCTAACTAATCCATTGTTTGTAACTAATCTTCATTTTCTGCTATTGTATCCTAAGTTTATGCTACTTGTATGCATAGTAATAAAGGCTGTAATTCTTAGAGTTGGTGGTTGTCATGATTGTCAGGAATACAAGCCTTTGTGCTGTGTCACTGAAAAAAATCTATATTTTATATGTATAGACTAACATAACAGCTCTCCATAGTTCTCAGTGGGTTAAAGTGTAATAGGAATACACCCTCTACTTTCTTAAAGCAAAGATAAGAATACCTTTCAACACCTTAAAGGCTACAAACTTTAAACATGCAAGAGAGTAGGTTGATGCCAAGATCATCTAAGGATTTCTTTTTTTCAGCTCATAGATGAATTAAGTATCTTTTGCCAAAGAAAAAATCTATAGCATTCCAAGACTAAGAATCTTTAAAGGCCACTTTTCTTTTCTGCTTGCCATATTCAATATCACTGAAATATGACCCTTAAAAGTACTTGGCAGTCTCAAATGCTTTTAATTCTGCATGAAAATGACTTTAGTTTTCCAAGTTAAATGTCTATAATATACAATTAGTATGATTACATAAAATAAAATTTATTGTAACAGATAGCATAGAAAACTCCATAAAAATAGATATTAGTTTGTGAAAAACAAATAGCTATGTTACAATCTCCAGTTTTTTGTTTTATGCGATTTCTGTGTGTGCAAATGTATGTGCATGTCCACACACATGTGCTCCTTGTGCCTTTTCTTTATCTCTTGTATTCTCTTTTTCTGTTTACCCTATTTTGAATTGTTTGTTTTCATCTTATTATTAATTTTAGATGTCTATTTGTTTTCTAATATGAAAGGGCAATAAAGGGTGTAGATTTTGATGGGAGAGGAAGTGAGGAGGATCTAAGAGAAGTTGAGGGAGGGGAAACACTAATCAGAACATATTGTATGAAAAAATCTATTTTCAATAATGCAAAAGGAACAAATTCAATTCCATGGTATTTCTAGTTACACAGTAATTCTCTGTTAATTCATACAAAATTATAGTTGAGTAAATTCGTATCCTTTTTCACAGATAAGAAATGGAGTCTCTAAGATAGTCACTCAAATATTAGGCTGCTGTGTTTCTGTGCTATCAAGCTGCAGCAGACCTGGAATTCAATACTCCAGGCCCCTGAGACATTTGCATGCACACACAAACGGAGGCCTATGCTAACACAGTTTTATAAAACACCTTAGAAATTTCACAAAGTAATATCTACTAAGAAGTTTCTCTTTTTTTAAGTCAAAGGAAAATTCTTGAAGCAAAATGAAACCAACAGCATGAACTATAAAAGACAGTTCTCATGACAGCATGAATTTCAGACTTGTCAATCTCAAAATCATCCTGTTAAGTCAAGTCATATGTGATACAGTGTCCTCTCATGCTTGCAAGCCTTCACCTGTCTTACTTTAGAGGGCGAAATACAGAAATAGGTTGGTCATAGTCTTCCTTGCTAAAATGTGTCAGTTCCAATCTAATTATAAAAAGGACAATTATCATTATTTTGACAAAAGCCTGTCATACATTTACTAGAGAGTATAGCTTCACTGGCACTCATACAACTGCAGGCAGCCATGGCTGACAGTCTGTGAGATAAACCTTCACCAAATCAAGACTTCATTTAAAACATTCCCACAAACTCCATACTTCTCTTCTAATGAGCTTTTATTTTTTATTTAAAGAGAATTTTCAGGGTTTTTTTTTTTGCACAGATTAGTCCAAATTGGATATTGAAGATAAAAATAAAAGAAGAAATATACATATTTTAATTGCTTTTTTTAACCTTTGGCATTTCTGTGTGCATGTGTGTGTGTATGTTTGTGTGTGTGTGTGTGTGTGTGTGGTGGGGAGAGACACAGAGATAGACAGTGAGACAGAAAAAGAGACAGGGAAAGATCCTGATCAAAGTTTGCACAGTTTTCTTCATATAATCAGAGATGAGAGACAAACATACATATAATCTATGATATGGTGAAAAATATTTGGAGCAGTCAACATTAAAATCTTCAAAATCAGTACAATTTTTTTCTCTAAATAATATTGATTGTATATAGAATACCTATATCTGGTAAAAAATATGTTTCAAATATCAATGATTTAGTGTGGCATATCTCACACTGTAGTTTCCTTATGAATCTAGTGGTAATGCGGCAGCCTCCATTTTCTTATTTTACTCACTCTTTTAAATATTTTATCATTTTTTTCTGTAGCTTGCACTATCATGGTAATAACTGTGCATGACAAAATTGAGAAGGTAACCCACAACTAGCTATTTTATCTTAAATAGAAATCTGGTAACCTACATAAAGATTAGCATAGCTCTGTCAATTTATTTATATTCATTTAAATTTTATTTATTTATTAAATATTTTATTTATTGATGGGAGGCCCACATGTATCATGGAGCATGCATATAAGTCAGAAAACATCATTTTAAGAGTCAATTATTTCCTTCCACTTCAGGTTCAAAGGGTCATACTCAGGCCTTCAGGTTCCCAAAGCCAGTGTATTTACCTACTGAACTGCTTCTCCAGTCCTAATACCCTTAAGTCTCAAAAAAAAAAAAAAAAAATGCAAGGAGAGACAGAGAACTGGCAGAATCATATCCAATTTCATTCACATTTTCCTAAGTGCCTGCACATGCCATTGGGTTTCCTAATGTTTACATATGTGTGAGAAGGTTCTGATCCAGCAACCTCAGAGAGCTAAGTGGTTTCTGCTCTACACATATTCTCCCCACTTATATTTGGAATCGTACACCTTGACAGACCTACCCAACTCTCCTTCTCATAGCCATCACACTAAGTACATTCATTCATATTTATTCATGAACAATCACTTGACCTTCCCTTCATTTTCTCTAGGATTCTTCAATAATTTCATAAATCACATGAATTTCACTATCTCTCTCTCCACCCTTAAAACAGAAGTACCCGCAGTTATCACATCAGTGCCCTCATCTCAGGCTCTTGACTGTTTGGTCACAGAATCAACCATTAATTTTCTTTATTCGATGAATAGTCTAATAATATCTGTGCATATGTGAGTGATTCTCCTCATATTTGTGGATTGAGCCCCAGGGTCTCACGAGACAAGCAAAGGACTGTCTGGCAATTTTCTTTGCAGTACATATGCCAGTATTCAGAGTGGTGTGTACTGAGAGGCAGGTATACATTGCATAGCTCTGGGTGCCACAGAGATGGCTGAGATCAAGGTGAGCCGTTATATATTTTATTAGTTTCTAGTCTGTTATATAAATGTTCCTACTGTCTTTTGTGAATCAATCTTGGACCTGACTGCCTATGATAATTATGTAATTTTTGCTATCCCAACAATTCTATCCCCTTATAAACAGGAAGTTTTATTAAAAACATTTCATTATGTCTTTGAGTGACTGGTAAGATACTTTGTGAATACTCCAGTGGGTTAGAGCACTGGCACTCTGTTTATTTTTCCATTTCACATTTTCTTTCTTCCTTTCTTCTTTGGTTAAGATAAGTCTACTTTGTTTTTTTTTTCACTAAGGATAACACAACGCAAAACTAAAGCACTTTTGAAATATGCTTTCTACACTTCTGTCTTGAATTCATAGTTACCCAACCAAACTGTATATGAAAAACTAAGAGATTAAAGAATTTAGAATGGTCACTATGTTGCAACTAACCACACCACTCACCATAACATTTTTGCTCTTTTTTTCCCCATAACCACCACCAATACAGTTAGCTTTTATAACACTCCAGACTTCACTTTCTTAACGTTGTGAAATGCTAATTTGTTAACATTCTGAACTACAGAACTACATCCATCCCTTAGTCACTTATTGCAGTCTCTTTTCCTGTGCTGGGTTGTTCCTCCCAAATAACTTAGTGATTCATTTCAATGTGGAAAGATGATAAGCAATCATTATTCTATTTATCACTTACATGTTATTCATTATTTTATTATTCACCAATTCTTTATTTTCAAACTTAACATTTAAGGATCACTGAGATGCTCAAAATGTAAAAGGAATTACTGTCATGATTGAAAATCAGATTTAAATATCTAGAATAAAATTGGTGGGAGAAAAAGCAAGAACCAACCCTTTAAAGTTGTCTTCTGAGCTCCATAGACATATTGTGACATGAGCACACACAAGTGTATATGCATACATGCACACAGAAATGATTAAAGAAAATAAAAAGTCATGACTAAAATTATAAATACCTAACAGTAATAAAATGTATGCAATGGCACATTGAATTTTTTCTTTACTTCCTACTCTTATACCCCACTTCTCAGAGACAAGCACACTTGCCTTTGATCCCTGAACTCTGGGTGGCAAAAGCAGGCAGATATCTCAGGTTGTGACCAGTCTGGTCTATAGAGGAAGTTCCAGTACAATGGATTACTTAAAGAAACCCCGTGTTGAAAAACAAAAAAATATGAAGGAAAAGAAAAATGAGGAGGAGGAGGAGAAAGAAAAGGAGGAGGAGGAGAAGGAAAGGAGAGAGGAGGAGGTGTGAGGAGGAGGAGGAGGAGGAGAAGGGGAAGGGGAAGAAGAGGAAGAGGAAGAGGAAGAGGAAGAGGAAGAGGAAGAGGAAGAAGAAGAAGAAGAAGAAGAAGAAGAAGAAGAAGAAGAAGAAGAAGAAGAAGAAGAAGAAGA
>JABTXL010012716.1:7146710-7193141 GCA_025134845.1 Neodon shergylaensis
GAAGAAGAAGAAGAAGAAGAAGAAGAAGAAGAAGAAGAAGAAGAAGATATATGTGTTTATAATGGTTATGTACTCAGATGCAAATACACATTCCTCTTCATTTTGATATTACCTGTGACAAAGTGAAGGAAGCCATATACTCTACTCTACCATAATCATTTCAGTTCAACAGTATATTATGAACAACTTTTCATGGTGAGATAATTTTATTTTATAGGGCAATATATTCATCACAGTGAATATACTTCATTTGCTTATTTATTTGATTGTTTCTCTAATCACTTATTTTTAAACCATACTTTCATCAATTTGTGACTTTAGATATTTATAAATCTGCTTACTAAAAATCAAACACATTAACACCCACAGTAAACAGCTTAGTTCATCTATAATGTTTTCACCATGGTGATACAAGAATGATTTCTATGAAAAGTCTAAACTGGTATCAGGACATCTGGTTTTCACATAATATAACAAGCTAAACTGTATTTTTAGTATTTGTCAATGGACTGACAAAAGTGTCAAACTTACAGTTTTCAACTCAACGTCACATAGAGTGCGCCAAAACTGTGTTTTCTGGAAACGGGAGATTTCTCAATGTAGTGTAGAACATCTGGGACATAGCTCCTGTTTAACTGACATGTATGGCAGAACACAAGTGCTGACTGCCAGATTGTGTCGTGTAGTTTGAAAAGGCTACTTCTATTCCATTGGTGTTGCTTTAGTAGGATGATAGAAGAATAATGCCAAAGGTCTAGATTTAAGTTGCCTAAATTAATGTTTGAAGGTCAACTTTACAAACAATTGTTGCAAATATCAATTAAGTGGGAACCCAAAAATTATTAGTTTTTGAGCACAGCAACAGATATATTATATAGGAATTTGAAACCTTATAATGATTTATAAACAATAAAAAGTGTTCATAGTATTTAAGAAAGTTAATCAAACTGAAAAGCTAGAGGGAAAAAACATATCTATAATTAATAAATCCAGGTTCTAATCAACACACACACATATATATCTATACATATATAATATGTATATATATTGTAAATATAATGTATCTTAAAATTTTCAGTGATTTATTCCCGAGTACATACATGAGCAATTGTATTAACTACTTTCTCCTCCTTGAAAAAAAAAAAACACATTTTCTCTGACCTATCCTGAAACAGTTTTCTGTGCCAACATTGTATATAATTTGTTCTGCAAAATTGAATTCTGACCGTTTTGTGTAATCATTCCCCACAGTTCCTATAAGTGCTGCCCCTGTCTCCAGAGCCCATTTAGATCCAGGCTGTAATCCACCAGCTCAATGAAGCAGATTCTCTCTCAGGATCTGCAATGTTTGATTCGGTGTTTTGGTGTAAATTTCCAGTCTGTGAGTTCTATTGCTTATGGATTAAAAATGAACTAAACAGTTACTGTGCGGCATGCTGGTAACCTCTACTTCCATTAGCTAGTCCCCACATTTTCTGATCTGTGAAATTGAAATATTCTTCAGATTTACTAAACTTGCCTTTTTGTAATAATGATTATTTTCCACCTAAGTCTACGTTTTAAAGAGAAGAAAAAAAGCTCACTGGGGAAATTGACCTAAGAATAGTGACTAAGTATAAATAAGTAATTTCTCTGATACATTTCTTTTGCTGGTAACAAAGAAGTATTAGAATCCAAGCCAGATTTAACCAAATTGCATAATTAGGTTAGGCATTGTCTTGAAAAGTAGCAATTTGAACTTAGGAGCAAGTAACCTATCCATGCAGCCAAGATTGAATTCCACTGAAATTGTGGAATGTGGTAAATTTTAAAGACAAGACTACTATTTGAAACCTTGTGTTCCTAGCATGTTTCTAAGATCAGGGCACACCTTTAACTGTGACAGCTCTTACTGGCAATGATTATCTATACAAATAATTATGACTTTCTGACCAACTGCAAACTAGGAACTTTGAAATAGTGCCACATGGATGCATCATATTCTACAGCTCAATTACTTGTGGCTTTCTCAGGTAATTTCAATGAGAAGGTCTCGATCATCTTTTTAGAATTTACAGTTAGTGCTAAATCATGAGTGCAGTTTCAAACATGTATCAGTCTCTCAAAAAGGCACTGGCTTATTGGTGCATCTACCATTTTATTATTTTGTGCTCTGATAGCTGGCAAAATATTCAGGATAGAAAGTTATGCTCACTGCATGAATACATTCCTTGGAAAATTGCTTCTGCAGCACCCAATGCAGCCCACTCAAGTGGAATTTTCCAAATCAAGTGACTGCTTATATATGTATGTGTGCAATTCCAAATCTGAACCAGTCAGTTGACCAACAACAGCTATTTTCTGTGTGTGTACCTTAATTTCATTGTCTGCAAAATAAGAGGAACAAATATTTCAGTCATGAGGGCCTTCATGAACAATAACTAGGTACAGAATATGAACTGCTTCATACAGTCCTGAACACAGAGCCGAGAGAGTAGCCAATAAAAGGTAAGTATTGTGCACCTGTTCTTCCGAGAAGTGGCTTCTAAAGCTCCATATCTTACAAAATATGTACAAGAAATTTAAAAGAGAGCACTGTCAGGACCATATACTAATCCAAGTTAGAGATAAAGAATTAGCGAACAACAAAAAACAAGTGCAGATTTATAAATAGAGGAGATCAAAACATCATAAAATCTGTAATGACAGGATAGGGGTCATCTGGATGAACAAGCAATCAACAACAGCAAAATCCACAAATAATCTGAGTCACACCTGTTCTTCCACCAGGAGAGCTTCAGAGAAGAGAAGCGTTCCGAGTTTTGGGACAACTTCAGCTATTCTGTGAGAACAAGTCTTCCCAGACCTACAGAAAAAGTGCTCTTTTGATTGAACGAACAATAAATGAAAATTTTAACTCTCATGAAATAAATGAATTCAGGAGGCCAATGATAAAATGAGATCTAAGATGCCAATAGGATAACATCCAGAATTAATAATATTTTTTTTAAAAAAAATCACTATAGCTTCTTGAAGTGGAAACTGAGTTGTGAAAATTACATTTTGTAGTGGTTTGGTCAGAACTGTAGGGTGTCCACACTGGAGGAAATATAAAAGTACAAAGGCTGTGGTTGGAATTCTGAGAGAAAATCATATCTCTCCTTGAGAGTTATTAAAGAGAAATAAGCTGAGGGCAAGAGCAAACATAATAGAAGTCCACACTTAGTCATGCACAGCTAATGAACTATAAAGGCAGAGGGATCAGAAGGCAGTGCAGTGTCTGGGAAGTCTGAAGTCGGAAGCAGCAAAGATGCAGCTAGGAAGGTGGAGAAGGCTACAACGAGGTGTGCTAAGCCAAGGTGGACACAACAGAAAGGAACCATGGGAGATTCCGGCCTTTTACACACTAAACTATTTATTATTAACTGAAAAATTTTGAAGCGTCATCTGGCAGAGAGTAAGAAGGAAATAATTAGGATAGAGAGGATTAAAAACAAGAGGATAATCCAGAAAGAGCACACCATAGTTCATCTGAGAGAAATAAATCCAAGGATGTGCAGCAGAGGAATTCAAAGGAAGCAGGGATTGCAATATAGGACTTCATGGCTAAAAGGCTTCCTAACTTTCTAGCATTTATCACAAATAAGTGATTCAGGCTGAGAAGGAAGGACCAGGAAACACATGATCTGAAAATGCAGAGTAAGGAGGGCCACAACAGCCAGTTGTTGGCCCTAATTTACACGGCAACTTTCAAGACAGAACTTAGGTGATCGTATATGTAAGACAGAAACCTCAGGGTGATACGTGCTAATGAATATTCATGTTTTAGAGCATAATGAGTTAGGCTAAAATACAAAAATAAAAAAGAGTGGATAGGCCTTGGGTACATAAGGGAACTTTCAGATTCTAGGGGCAGATTAAGATTTAGGTTAAAGGTTTATCTCAGTGGATGGATAGATCAAGAGTTAATGACAGGAGATGTGTTTGGTGTCAGTAATGTTTGTTGCATAATAGAGGTTCCAAAGTTCTTATTTGAGCTCTTTCCATAAATGAGGTCCTTTCCTAATCAGCTTTAAGGCAATTTGCAACGGAAACCCTACAGTTACAAATGGTTACAAATAGTTCAAAACAGTAACATAGTTACAAATCAGTAAAGACCATTTATTTTATTTCAATTTAATTCATTTTATTTAGTAAAGTGATTTTCTTGGACATATGTAATATTAATTTTTATTAATAGCTATAATTCCTATAGCTAGAATTTTTTAGAAATATTAGGATAAAAATCAAAATAAGCAATTAATTAAAATAAATATTTTAAATAAAAATCTATTTTCCATCAAGAAAAGCTATAACTAAAACATAGGTTTATAAAAAATATCCTGTGTATAAGGAAAACTATAGGTCTGATGATTCATATTTGAAAATATTTTGAAAACTTAAATGAGTTATTTTTTTCTGATAACAGTTGTGTTATGTATGTATGTATGTATGTATGTATGTATGAAAGTAAGTATGTATGTATATACGACTGCATAGTGAATTCAAGTCCTGTCTGGCTATATGAGGCTCTAGTCTCCAAGAGAAGACATGATTCTTAGGAGGTCGACATGGCTTTTAGATCATGTAAGTAGGTAAGCTTCTACCACCACTCAATAAATCATCATTTACATAACCTTAATGATTTTTGTGGGTCATACAAGTGATATTCATACTTGTGTCCTATAAACACTTCATACAGCATTTATGTTTACCCTTTCCTTCCTGTGTTATGATTCTCAACAGGTTAACGCTGGGACTGAATCTCCCACCTCAACTCCAACTTCTCAGCTCCATGATTCTTCTGACATTCTCACATCTACACAAATAGATCTCTGAAATCTTAACTGATTGATGTTTCTAACTCTAAAATGTTTGCACTTCTTTGTGATCAGAATGCCTTTCATGAACCTCTCAATACCATAGACCCACAACATGTTATGTAAGCATTCCTATGGCCATCCCAGAGATAGCATACAAATCTGAAATAAGAAAGGAACACAAAAAAGTAAAACAAACAACAGTAACAAAATAAAAATAAAAATGAAAGGACAAAAAATTCACATAAATAAATAAATCCTTACAAAGATGTTAACTAAGTTTAAAACAATATTCTAAATTTCTTTTCTAGATGGGCAATATCCTGGAGCCTTGAATTGAGACATTCCTTAAAATAACACGTCTAAACTCATAGTAGAATTTTACAAACAGCAGTTGCAAGGGAAGCTAATGCTGATGAGGTCATTTTAGAAATCATCCTATTAACGTTAGGGAGTCTTTATGCAAAGACATAGGGGAAATGTTTTAAATGTGGGCAAACTGATTTAGAGCAAAGTCAATTTTGAGCTCTGTTGTACCTTCCTTAACCCACACAATCTATGAATACCATGTTAAAGCAGTATTTTCAATCGTTTGGAGAATTTGGAAAGTACTTATTCTAAATATCATTTTTATTCCATTGCATTAGACACGCACACATCAGAAAACAAACAAAGTCACATTTTGTGGGGCCTCACTCTTGTGAGCCACACAGTCATCTGGAGAACTACTTCAAAACCTTTGAAGGCCACATTTTTCTGTCTTTTTCATCATACAAATAGTTACCGTATCCCAAGTGTTTGCTCTTCCAGAGTCTTTGTCCTTTAGGAACATTCTTTTTTTTTCTTTCTTTCTTTTTTTGTTTAACCTTTTTATTATTTTTTTATTGAGAAAAAAATAAAATTTCCGCCTCCTCCCAGCCTCCCATTTCCCTCCCCCTCGTCCCACCCTTCTGCCCCTCCCCCCACTCCTCTCCCCCTCCCTCTCCAGTCCAAAGAGCAGTCTTAAGTTGACTGACATTCAAATATCCATCCCTACTATACTTGGATTGAGTTACAATTTACAAACCAGAAAGAGCACAAACTGTGAGCACATGACTCCATGTTTAGGTAGAGATGTGTCCTCAGAACCTCTCCATTCCGTACACCTCCTCTTAACACTCCAGCATGCTCTCCTGTGCCCTCAATCTGTCAGTGTCTGGGTTTTATATCTGCAATGTTTTTTTTTTTATCTTTTTTCACTCAAAATTATATGTTTGAAATCCATCTATAATGTGCCATGAGGTAGATTTTTTTTCCATTACCATAGATTCTGGATGAATATGTTATTTAGGTTATCTTTTCAACATCTGATGGAAATTGGTTTGTTTTCACTTCTGGCATTATGAACGGCTTCCTTCATTAACATTCTCTTCTAAGCCATGAAGGCTTAAATAGTTTGTCTCAGATCAGGCATAGATTTAGTTAACTTACATTAGCTGCAATAAGTAACGGCAAGTGGCTTTATACTGTTAGATCCCAACTCTGGGATGCTAACTCCTCAGGAGGGTCGCCCCAAGAAACCACTTGCTTTTGATGCAAAAGCAAGAGGAATTTTATTCTCGTTTGCGCAAATGGGCTCCTCAGCCAGGTGAGGGAGAGAAGCCCCAGCTAGCTATTACAGGCTGCTTTTAAAGGCAAAACAACCCCCACGTATTCAGGGAGGGGCATACAGTGGGTTGTTTGTCAAATTCAGGGATTGGCTCCTTTTAAGGGCATTTACTATGATTGGTTATGTCAAAGGCGGGACAGGTGGTTGCTGGATCAGGCGAAGGACAGGGAAGCACCTGCAGGCTGTTGGAAAACACCTAAAATTCTAGTCAACAGGCAGGGTGGGGTCGCAACTAGTTCACAAAAACATGTTTTCTCCAGTTCGCAAAAACATGTTTTCTTCAATACAAAGTGTACCCTTATCTATTAAACACATTTTCTATTTCATGTTTCGACATGTTCATAGTATAGGTAAATATGGTTATGGCATTCTGCTTTTTTTAGCTATGTACAATATAATATATCAGAGTACTTTCCCTTAAAAGTTATGATGTACTTTCCTCAACATACCAATAAGCTAAATATCTATAAGTATAGGATATAGAATAAGGATGAAGTATATAAATAGATAAATTGCCAAATATAACACTGAAATATTTTATTTATTCATTTTTATTATTTTTTCGTTTTTTATGACAGGGTTTCTCTGTATCTTTGGAGCCTGTCCTGGAACTAGCTCTTGTAGACCAGGCAGGCCTCGAACTCACAGATCTGCCTGCCTCTGCCTCCCAAATGCAGGGATCAAAGGCGTGCACCACCACCCAGTGCCTGAAATATTTTAAATAAATATACTTTGAAAGAAATATAATTTAATATCTCTTAGAAGAAATATTTTAAGTAGCATTCCATTCCTGACATAATATACTATTTGAATTAGCCCTAAGATGTGTGTTTTTTACATTTTTTTATTATGTGTATGCACATATCTTTGTTTAAGTAGTTTAAGTATGCATACCTAAACAAGTGCCCACAGAGGCCAGTCATAAATGTGTTATTTCTATTGCAGGATCCACATGTGTTCATATCTGAAAAAGTTTAAATGTACAACTGAAACCAAGTGGGTCATTTTAGAATCTCCCCACCTCTCTCTCTCTCTCTCTCTCTCTCTCTCTCTCTCTCTCTCTCTCTTTCTCTCTCTCTCTCTCTGTGTGTGTGTGTGTTTTGAAACAGGATTTCATTTGCCCAGGCTCAATCTTGGTATCAAGCAGAAGCTTGAACCTCCTCCTCTGTCTCCAGAGATTACTGGCCAAAAAATTCCCAGTTCAGAATTTCCTTCTAATACACAAAATATCAAATAAATATCATGGTTTTGTTGGTCAGGTTCATAGAATATTCCAATTCATATTCAAATGGACCACTGTATTTTCCAATTAAATAAAGAGGAAAACAAGTAATTTCATTGCTCTAGATGTTGAATATTATAAAGGTATAAATGATATTTACTTATTTTATGTATGTTTTAATTTTCAGTGTTTTGACACTGCAATAAAAGAAATTATCAGGTGAATTTGCTGTATACTATCTCATTCACACAATACAAAAGTAGTCCAGCTTCAAAAATACTAGAAGGAAGCCAGTAGTCAATACATCTTGGATAGAATCCTGTAGTTTTGCGGTCCTAGTTTTTTAATCTTCGGTTATTCATAAGTCTTTCTGAAATTCTACTTTCTTTTCTCTGTAATTTAAAGAATATCTAATGAGAAGATTATTTGGGTAACTATAAAGAGTCAGGTAGACTTCTTAACACATCTTTGAAGTTACAACTGCTTTTCTAAAACCTTCAATGCTCAAGCCATAGCCGAACTAATCAAATTAGACTCACTGCCAGAAGCAAGGCACCTTTACGTCTTAAGACTCCTAGACGACAATTACTTAAAATCATAATACTTAGAAGAAATGTGTGTACTAAAAGTTTAGATAGACAATATAGGGGAATTACCATTTAGTCAGAAAAAATCAAGGAAAGCATGGATGACCAAATGTGAATCAGGTGATAATTCAATTCGTGAAATGCTCAGAAGGTAGAGAATGGGCCGGAACAGCAGGAAGCTCCACTGATGAATTCAGTCATCACAGTGCTGGCTCCTCCATCAAGTTTCAATGATGTTACCACTTCTACTTTATCTTCATGCCAAACTTACTTTATTGTTTCTGCATTGAATTTAATTGTGTGCTATCATGTTAATGAATGTGTGTGAAGAAGGGAAGCCTACTCTGGACTATTGGGAATTCTTAGCATCAATCAGAAATGTAACCTAAAACATTTCTAAAATTTAATAAATTCACCTTACTAAAATTATATCTTCAATTTGCCTTTGTGGGAAAGGATGTAAATCTTCCTTCCAAAACATTCTGAAGATAAATTGTCATCATTTAATTCTTTCCCATTGCTTTACTTTCTATAATATGAAATATTTTAAATACATAAAATAAAATTTGTCTAAAGTTTCTCAAGTAAAATATTATGGCACATAAATTTTTTCACTGTCTTAAAGACAATAAACTTTAAAACGCCTTCCTAACTTAATAGACATTTATGCTTATTGAGACTTTTAGAGGAATGAATCCCAAGAACCAAAGAAATCTCATGAAAGTTATTATGCTAATCTCATTACTTCTAGTAGTTCAAAAATCGTAGTTGAAATATAAATATATTTTCATTTTAATCTTTCTACATTAGTGCTTGGGAGGAGGTAACAGGAAGTGTGATGTAATGTTACTAAATGTTCACTAGACATTATCTTTAATTTCATTTACTTTCCAGTGTGACCATATATATAGTGATGACTGTAAAAGCTATGTGAACTGATCTATGTCCTGTTAATATTACGAATCACTAAATTTTTTAGTGATTGAGATAATTGTTTGACTCTGGATGTTTAGAATATACATAAGAGTGTTGAAATTGCATATACGAGCTACCAGAAAACTCCGGGCACTGTGAAAGCTGTATAGTTCTACCCACAAATGACTAGAGCAAAACAGATAAATCATGAAATACTTCTCACCTGGAGAACTAGAGAGATGTTTGATATCGGAGGTGCTTGGCATGGGATTCTGCTAGATGTGTCTCAAGACTACCAAACTCCACAGTTGCCCACTGTTTGCTTCCTATTATACCATGATGCTTTCTACCTTTCATGCTTCCATCTCAAAAGGAGATAAAGCACTCAACTGAATTCAGCATATCTGTGACGTCAACTGTAACAAGCAGTTAATTAAAGGAATTTACTGTAATTAATGTTCCTGGAAAAGTTGTCTGTAAGTCATGTTCTCATGAACTGAATCTCTTTAAATTTATTAAATAAAGTATACTGGTTGAAAGAATTATACTACGAATATTTAAAAATGTTTTGCTATTTCACATCCATAAATTAAACACATATGTGGGCCAGAAGCACTCATAGAAGTACGAGCTTTCTCTAAATGCTAAAATTCAGATGCCAGATCAGATGCAAGTGTTCATAAGCTACATTTTAGTAAAGCCTGGGAACAAGGACATCTTGTTTGATGACTCAACTGAGGGAGTGCTGGCGCTGGCTCAACTGAGGGAGAAGGCAATGAATATAATTTAATCAACATTCTCTGTTGTTTTGATATGCTGCTTTGTCCCACTGAAAATCTGCTTGGGTTTGGGGGTTGAGTAGGCACAGGGGTCAACGGAACAGATTTCTGAGAGAAAAATTGGGTGACGCAAACTCAAATATCCTGGGGTATTTGTCCAGGCACATGCCCTCAATGACTGGTCATGGAAATTAAAGTCTTCAGACTTCATGAAGATATTGTAGCTGATCTGAGACTGAAGTAGTACTGAAGTTTTTCTGGACTCTTTAGACTACATCATCAGGTGGGCGCTACAGGAAAAGAACCCATCTCTGAGCAGATCTCTATTCATAGACTTAGGGAACAAACCAGGACCTGCTTATGTTGTTTGCCTTCAAGCCAACTGTCATAGCCTCTTTCCTGTTACTGTGAACAAACACTGACAAAATGAACCTGGGGAAGAAATGGTTTATCTCATCCTACAACTCACAGTTCAGCATCCACAAAAGCCAGAACAGGACATGATGGAAGAAACCTGGAGGCAGGAACTCAGGCAAAGAGTATGGAGGAACCCAGATTTCAGCAACCATTTATATGGGCCAGGTACATGTTTCCAGGAACAGCACTGGTCACACAGTAGGCTGAGCCCTCCTACATCAACTGGCAATCAAGAAAACGCCCCATAGACTTACTGCAGGACAATCTGACAGAAACAATTATTGAACTGTGGTCTTAGGTTTTTTATCAGGATCATAGCTGAAGTATGATACTATCTTATTTGAAGCATGAGAGAAAAAGAAAATAAGCTTTCAACAAGGTTTCTTTTACATAGGTGTCCAGGAAGAAATTGTAAGTGCAATTGCAATATGGGTCACACTTGCTGAAAGTTTTGATAGAAAAATAATTAAAAAGTTAAGAAATCAATCCCTTCTACACTGTTTAGCTCAGATTTTAACATTTTTCATGCTAATGTGTGTGTGTGTGTGTTGACTTCCAACATTTCGTTTCCACACTTTGGATTATGTTCTACAAACATTTTATTTTGTCTTTTTACTTAATAGTTTTGGTGTTTAAATTAAAGTTTATTCACACTGGTTGAATTGAAGGAACGTATGGGTTCAGTTCTTTCCCCTTACTCTTTGTATTTAATTTGTTTGGCTTTGGTTAGGATATGTTTGTTTACTAATTTTGCTGCTTTCAATGATAAAGCAGTAAAGACAACTGTGGTAAGCAACTGTCTCTCTCTATTCTAGTGCATTAAATCCCTTTTCCTTGGCTGAAGTTATCCTGTATATTTAAAGGGTCATCACTGACAATTACCCTTTCAGTTATATAGTTATTCATTTAGAGAATCGGAAGATAAAGCATAGTTATTCTACATTAGAAAGTGATCACCTGTGATGCATAACATAAGCAAGATCAATGCATCTTTGGGCATTCTTTGTCTCCTACTGTTTTGTCAGGACATTGTTTGAACTGACAGAGGCAGGTTCCTGTGCACACATCTCTGAATTTATGTGTTTCCTGTGCTTTTTTTCTGGCTTTTTTGTTCTGTTTGTTTATTCCTACTTGATTTGTGTGTGTGTGTGTGTGTAAGACATTGATGGAGTTGGGGATGGAGAACCTGTCATCATAATATATTGTATTAAAATAAACTTTTTAATATTTAATTTTTTGTTTCAATAAAGGGAATAATGGAGGTAATGGGTGGAGAACTGACTGCATATGCAGTTTGTAGGATACTTTCTCTCTCTGATTTTTTAAATGTTTTTTTTTTTTGTATTGATAGAGTTTTTTTTTTGAATTGATAGAGTTTCTCTGAGTATCTTTGGAGCCTCTCCTGGCATTTACTCTGTAGACCATGCTGGCTTTGAACTCATAGAG
This sequence comes from Neodon shergylaensis, assembly GCA_025134845.1. Classification (NCBI taxonomy): domain Eukaryota; kingdom Metazoa; phylum Chordata; class Mammalia; order Rodentia; family Cricetidae; genus Neodon; species Neodon shergylaensis. Next base: position 7,158,563 of record JABTXL010012716.1, read on the forward strand.
ATCTGCCTTCCTCTGCCTCCTGAGTGCTGTAATTAAAGACATGTGCCACTACAGCCCTGCAAGTTTTTACCTCTTGCAAGTCTGTTCTGTTCTAATGAGAGACAGAGGGAAGTGAATCTGAGAGGGAAGTGAATCCGGATTGGAGGGGAGGTGAGAAGTGGGAAATGTAGAGGGAGGGGAAAATGCCATCAGGATATATTATATGGAGAAAGAGTCTATTTTCAATAAAAAGGAAAAAAGACAATGAAACAAACCAAAAATTTCAATAAATCCATTAAACAATGAAAGTAAGCAAAAGAAAGAACAAAATAAAGAAGTAAGAGAGAGAAGAAGAAAGAGAAAAAGTTGAGATGGAGGAAGGACAGATATAAGAGCAAGGAAAGAGATATATTGATTGAGGGATCATTTTGGGGGTTAGTGAGAAACTGGGCTCTAGCAAAAGATCCCAGGAATCCACAAGGATGACCCCAGCTAAGACCCTAAGCAACAGAGGAGAGGGTTCCTGAACTGGCCTTGCATTGTAGTCAGACTGATAATTATCTTAAATATCACCATAAAACCTTTGTCCAACAACAGATGGAAACAGAGATAGAGACCCTCATCGGAGCACTGGACTGAGCTCCCAAGGCCCAGGCAAAGTGTGGAAGGAGTGAGATTATGAGCAAGGAGGTCAAGACCATGAGGGGTTCACCCACTGAGACAATGTGCCCGAGCTAATGTGAGCTTACAAACGCTACCTAGACTGGAAATTAACAATCATGGGATCAAACTAGTCCCTCTGAATGTGGTTGACAGTTGTGGCAGACTGTGTGGCCAATAACAACAGCACTTGGATTTGTTTCTACTGCATGTGCTGGCTTTTTGGGATCCTGTTCTCTTTGGATGTATACCTTCCTCAACCTAGATGTAGTGAGGAGGGGTTTGGACTTTCCACAGGGCAGGGTGCCTTGTTCTCTCTTAAGATTGAAGGGGGATGGGGAGAGGGTGTGTGGAGAGAGTAGAAAGGGGAGGGGGAGGGGGGGGAGGAAGTGGGAATTTGAAATAGTACTTTTTTAAAGTAATACAAAAAAAGAAAAGTTAGGAAAAGAAAAAGTGATTCATGGAAAATCAACGGGTGCATCGGGGTAACGAAAATGGACTAAGTTCCTTAAAGATCTACATCAAAAGAAGATACCGATTACTGACACACTTATTTAAAGCAGCATTAGATGATTTAGTCAGAGGAATTAAGAATTAAAAAAAAGAAAAGAAAAGTTACCCGAGTTAAAAAAGAAAGCATGCGTTTGTTGCATGTTGGTGGTGTAGCAGAAGCCAGAGGGCTCCAGTCAGACTCATCACTCCCAGCAATGATCACTTGGCTTCTGTATACATATCAAAATATAATTTTTTTCTGATTTTTCCTTCTTTTGTTTTCTGTGTAGCCAAACAGCTTTTGCTTGTAAAAAGCATTGTAAGTGTCTTTACACTGAATTCTGTTTTTTTGTTTGATTTTTTTAGCACTCTCTGTATCTCATATTTTTATAATTCAGTAATCTGAAATGTATTCTCATTCTTTATATTTTTTTCATACAATTTTTTTTCTTCACACACAAACTAGACTCATAGTCAGTTAGGTCTACTTGTACCCAACATAGGTTCCCATTTGTTGAAGTATCACTGACAATAAAATAAATATTTATCATGTAGTATGTTGTTTTATTACATGCATGTGGCTATAATGAAGCTGATTAGCATGTCTGTCACTTGAGATATTTACCTTGAAGTTGTTAGAACATTTGAAATCCACTCTGTCAGCAGACTTCATGTATATGCGCAAAGGTCATTTGGACCTTCATATCCCTGGGTTCTGCTGCTTCCACCAACTCCACATTGCAAGTATTCATAGAAAATGAATTCCCATAATGACTAGCTTTTGTGTATTTAATGCTATTTTGTTTCTAGTTCATTCTATTTAGATCTTTTTCTGCAAGAACAATTGTAATTGTGCATTTCATTTTTACCACCCATGAGGGAGTTTTGTGCTTACATCAGTTTCATCCTAGAGATGACAACTTCCCAATGTTACTTTATAGTAAATTTTAGAACCACATACTTAATGGGAATTGAGGTTCCAACATCCTTGGAGCAAATATTTATGGCTAACCTTTCTGGAAAAAATATTCCATGTTTTGATTTCTTTTCAGTCACTGGCAAGACTGAGAAATCTGAGGTCTTTTCTACTATTCCAGTTGTGAGAGCAACACTATTTCAACTTAGTTTTGTATGAGTATATGCTGCAGAGGTGTAGACAGAGTTTATCTGCATGATTCTGCTAAGTGAATGAATAGCTACTTCTCCAAAAATTACTTGTTTTCAGTATTAAAATTGCATTCAGCAATTTTTATTCATATTCTTATAACTTACATTCTTTCCTGCTCCACAAGAGTGAAAAAAATCCATCATCACAGAATAGAAAAACAAGCAGGTAATGGAAACCTTTTCTGAAACAAAACTGTAGAAGCATGTCCTACACAAACGTTTCACTCCTTCTCAGCAACCCTATTCTACCGAGTTATAAATTCTAGATACAGAACTTGTTTCTTAAAGCCAGGTCTTAGGATGGAAGCAACCCAAGCTTGTAATATTGGTGCCAGTCAAACCACAGTGAGATAGGTTATGTGAGCTGTTACCCATCTCTTCTCCTGTTTTATTCTGTTACGTTCTGTAGAAAGGTGTGGTTCTATTAACAAAGAAAAAAAGAAAAATAAAATCTTAATATAGCCTAGAAATATGCCTTTGCATATCTGCACTCAACACCCAATAGTGTAATGCACCCAACAATGATGTTCTGGGTGATTTTAATTGAGCTCATTTGTTTGAAACTGACTGGTGACTCCGGTTTGCCTAGGATTGTGCATACGTGCTATAAATGGCCCTATAGAATATTTCACTCCCATGCCTGTAATTTGGTTCAGAAAGCAAAGATTTCTTCAGCTCAAACGACAATAAAATTTCACTCAAGTCAAGAGCCTTATATGACCACATCAGTAAAAGATGTGTGGAGCCCAAGCAAAGTGAGATGCCAGCAGCAGCTGGTGAGTTACGACTTCTTTCACTCGAATCTTTAAGATTAATTCATTGGGGAGAAGGCAAAGTAGCAGATACACATTGTTTTCTACATAAGCTTGAAATTTTCCTCAGGGAACTTTCAAATTAGTTTTCTGTTAGGGGAGACAGAAAAGGAAAGATGAAAAGGACCATCTCCTAAAAGAGTCACAGTTATTTGACACAGAGCTGTCAGTGATTTAAAGCAACCAGAGCTGACACACTCCCTACTTATGAATCATCACTATCTGCATACTAATGATGGCATACTCAATATGCCTCTTCTAATATTTCTTCTATCCAATAACTGCAAAAAGCATGCCTGTTAGAAAACAGGAAAATTGCTCATCAATATTTCCTTTCTAAGAGCTAGTGAGATGAATAACTAGGAACATAAACATAGTTTTCATCTTCCATTGCAAATGCTTTGTCTGAAATCCTATATCTGTTTGCTATCACTGCTTGCTGAATATTAGCATTGGGCAAGAAGAACAAGATGTGTAAGGTAAGAAGTGGATAATTTCTGCCAAGTCTGTGCTGGGGTTTCTCTTATGCTCAGTGAACACCAAGAACAGTCAGAATAAACAATTGCCCCAACTTCCCATCTTCATACCTGGTGTTCAGATGTTACATAATACAGAAAAACCTCTGCTTCTGTTACATAGTGTTGTCAGGGAAAGCTTTTTCTTTCAGCCTACTGCAACCTGTGACACTCTTCCACATTACTAACTCATCTGTTCTTCTGGGATGTTAGCATATTGTCATCCCACCTATTTCGCATACTCTTTGTCTTTGTTTCTATTTTGACATTTTCTTGCTATTTCATGATTAATTTTTTATTAGTGGAATTACTTTTCATATTCACTTTAGTCTATAAATTATTTGATATTTTAAAAATAATTGATACTCAGCACATTTACTAAAATAATACTAAATAAGATTTTCAGAAATAAGCAAAATTAGCAAAACTAAAAATTATGTTTTAGAGAGCTGTTGCATACCAAGATATGAGTGCCACTACTATTGCATCCTTAGGGATATTTTGCCATATTGATCATTGTGGTTTTTTGATTCAACAGCTAGCTAGACTATTGGTTGCTTGCCTTCCATTGCAACTAACATAGTGATTCTAAGACTATGAAAATTGGTCAGTAGGAAGGAGGTTTTCATGTCAGATGAAATTCAGATTCTGAGCCCTGTGTCCACAATATATAGTGTCTTCTGTAATAGGTACTTACCTTCATCATCTGACAGGCCACCATGAGTAACAGCAATAGCCTATATTGTTTTAGAAGTTTCTTGGATGCCCTTAGCCAACAATTCAAAAGGAGGATTTCTCAAGCCTGGTATTAGGTTTTACATTTTCAGTAGTTTATGGCACCTGGAGGGAACATTGTCAGCCCAGGTAGCATTTTTTCATTCAAATATGTTTACTCATAAATTTGGATGCCTTATATACAATTTTAAGTGGAAAAATTGGTTTCCTTACCATTTTTCATCCATCCCTAGAAGTTGCTTTCCTTCTTTCCTCTCTTGCCTTATATATATAGTGTGACCTTACTCCCTTCTGCCCAAGACTTAAGGTGTTCTCAACAGAAGATGAATCATGCCTGGAGCAGACACTTAACCAACTATTTAGAATTAGTGCAGTCATCAGTCTTAGAAGAGAACCTATACTAAATCAACATAATTCCCAAATGCATCCCAAATACTTATCCTTATACCTACAGATAAGGGTAGCTCTCATCCTTCCTCAAAGAAGCTTCACTTTACAGCAGGCAGAGACCCTTAAGGAAAGCCGAAACTGAACAAAATGCAGAAAAAAATACTGAACATAGGGTATTTAGTCCCAAAAGAACAAAGAACAGTACAATCCATGAACCTAATGCTCAGAGAATGTAATGGGCATATGACTTAAGAACCAGAAGACCACGAAATTTGCTGTTGTATCATGTCTCCTGAAAACAAGAAATGAGAGAGCAGCTTCGGTCATGATACCTTATCAAGACCTGAATGAGGACATACCAATAACATGATAGCATAAAAGGGTGAATTTCATGGTCTCCACTACTAGACAAAGTGAGAGATGCTGAGAGGAAGAATTAGTCAGCCCCAGTGAGAAAACTCCTAACCGGATATTCAATACTGAATGGTCAGCCCTGACATAATACATAATATACATACATGCAAACATATGTACACTAAACAGACTCAACATGTTGAATTTACACACACACACATATCTGGCCCATCATATTTGTGCATCAGTATGTGAATGTGTATATGTATATATTTATATATAATATATAGTTACATATTATAAACACAAGTATAATATAAGCATTAAATACACATACACATGCCAGAAGAGGCCATGAATGCGAGAAGGCATTGGTATGACGTGTTCATGGTAGAAGTTAATAGTTGGAAAGAAAAGGGAAAGAGGAAAATGTAAAATTATATTTTAATTAAAAAAAGAATTTTTAATCATGCTATTTCATGACCTTAACTTCTATTAATAACTTTATTGAATAAGGAGAGAAGCCTGTTGATGACAGAACAGTATTATGAAATATTAGGAGAAATTGTACATAAAAGTATGTTGTACCTTACCTTAACTACAGAATACTCAGATTTGCAGAGAAATTTTATTTTATTTACCACCAAGCTAACATGTCACTTGTTTTCAGATATCTAGTTTAAACATTAACATACCTAGACAAATCAGTACTCAACACACATAGAAAATGCATAGTTTCCACAGACATCTAGTTTATAAACTTAGCTTCAACACTATCCCTCACATCACTAATTCTATCTCAAACAATATGAAGTATGTGCCATGTAAGTCAAGCTGATAAAAATAACAACTCACAAAGTTAAGAGTTCCTCCTGGAAGAACTAGATGCTTTCTTTTTCTAGTGAAAAAAGGAAAGGATGAATTCTAAAATTGGTCCAGAAGAGTTGGAATTCAGAAATGCCGAAGCATGCCTCGTGCTTTTGCTCTGAAAGCAGTAAACATGCAGAAGGGAGATGGACTGGATGGGAGTTGTCTGGCTGAAGTGCACATCACACTGAACTGCCAAAAAGGCTTTTGAGAAGCCCGACTCCTTACCTTGCTTAAATATGCAAATAATTCAAGCTGGAAAGGCTCAGAAGGCTTTTCCCAATGTTTAAACTCATAAAATCTACACTATTGCTGTGTGCAAATTTTCTTCTCCAAGGCAGGAGACTATTTTTGAAAGAGTAGAAATGGAATTAATTCATGTAATTATTATATTGAAATTAGTGTAATTACAGCTCTTGATGTATGCATGGCATATGTTAAGTAAGCTAAATGTGTTCATTTTGTATACAAATCAGTAATGTTTATTACTAGAAAAACTGAAAAAAATTAGCATTCTTATTTATAGTATATTTTGTGCTGATCAGTTATCTTTCTTTGTCTGCATTTAATGTGCATAGTCAAGAAAAACATTATGTAGATGAGGAATTAAACTTATAAGAAAGTAGTCAACATTTACAATAGAGGAATAAATTGTCAGTAAAAATCTCTAGCTGTTTCTACTTTATTTTTAAATCAGTCTTTGATTTAACTTTAGTATTAAGCTAATTGGGCACTCTTGGAGGCTAGAGTAAACTTGTGAGTAAGCATGCTGTCTACTTATCTACACCTTCTTTCCTGGAAATGAAACACCATCCAGCTGAAAGAAAGAAAGCTCACATGATTCATGCTGCTAGTCAGGAGTTTTATGAGGCATAGGAAGTACATCAGAGAGGTGTAGGTGTTTCAACCCTTATTATAACTGGTATTTCCTGTTTATTTACTTTTAGTTTCTTTCTGATGGCTGTCTTTGAAACAGTTTTACAGAGAAGAATTAAATAAAAGTTACCTTATTCACATTTATTCAGCAGTAAGATCAATTTGTGTATTTGTGTTATGAATTTAATTTCATGTCTTCCAATTATATTCATAACTTGAACAGGGCACTATCAATAAATATTTCAACATCATTATTATTTTACTAGGAAAAAATGAAGCAAAGACTTTTAACCTTTCACTGAAAATATTTGTACAAAATAATACTAGAACACCAAAGTACAATATTAAAGACATTTTTTATTGGTTTCTATAATAAACAAGAAATTAAAATACTAATTCTTTGGAAGTTTTGTTTCAAGCTGAAAGATAAATTTCTGTGTCAAAAAGTAATAAATAAAGAAAAGTATTTACAACATTAAATTATTTTATGCAAAGAGTTTTCCATTGTTTTGCTTTTAAACTTGAGGCACTTATCATCAATTAAACAAGACCAAAAGAATAATTGACCTACAAATCAATATCCATATATTATACCAGTATGTTATTTCTACTCTAACATAATTAATATGAAAATTTCCCCTTGAACCATCAATAACATTAGGTAGAGATTATGGTTTGGAAATTTATGCTGATGAAATGGCTTATTTGGTGATGAAAACCCTTCCAGCGAGGTGAAGATACACAAATGCATTGAATTCACATAGAAACAAAAAAACATATGGACGAAAATTCAAATTTACCTCTCTCTCCTCATGTACGTTAACACACATGCATGAGTACCTTCAAATGTATGACCATAAATACACACACGCATGTAGAATAATGACTGATACTAGATAAAATTTAAAAAAAATCAAGTATGTAGTGTTTTCATTTGTCGATGCTTGGAGAATCCAGGCAATTACAATAATTTACAAAGACAAGATTGGATGAAATTTAGGAAGAAAAGAGGCAAGTGCCACTTGACACTGAGTTTCATTGAATTCGCTTATACAGTGACCTCATGGGAAGAAGAACATAGTGGCATTTTATTTGTATTTTAATAACCAAAACAACCAGCCACTAGTTCTTACCTCTACCTCTGTCTGAAGTGGCGATCCTGCCTTGAGGGATCTCAGGATGAGACTGAGACAGAGAGCTGTCTCCTCCTGTTTTATAACCCTCTCTAGTTCTGGGATTAAGGACCACTACTGCCTGGCTTTTATTGTAAACTAGTGTGGCTACTGGACTTAAAGATATTTGTCACTGTGGCTACTGGGATTAAAGATGTGTGTCTTTGTTTCCTGCTCTGTAAGGCTGGCCAGTGTGACTGTTTTACTTTTCTGATCTTCAGGCAAGTTTTATTTATTAAAATACAAATGAAATATCACTACAGAAGAAAAATAAAACTTGCAGCCAATTTGTCCATAATCATTGTGTACTACAGTGCATGGGAGTTGATTCCTTGTCTTCTTTTACGAAGATTGATGATTTATATCTCTGAATCAACTTGGTATTTATTTAGCAAGTGACTCATATCCTTGAATAATAAAAATGTTGGGCTTAAAACGTCTTCACCATCATGTGATACCCTCATTTTCTTTTTGACACAGTGTTTCTCTGTGTAACATCTCTAGCTGTCTTGAAACTAGCTTTGTAGACCAGACTGGCCTCGAACTCACAGAGACCTGCCTACCTCTGCCTCCTGAGTGCTGGGATTAAAGGCATTTGGCACTATTGCCTGGCACTGATACCGCCATTTTTAATGACACCATAAAATTCATATCTTTCTTTATCTTTCTGTTAAAGTATCCTTTTATATCGGTCTTGCTAAAATTATTTTTTTTCAATAAACACCATTTTTAAAAGTCCTGGTCAAGCTTGAGCCAGACTAATTCACAGCACAAAGAGCAAGGCAGGTGGGCATGAAATCCTACCCTGAGCTGAGTTATTGACTTTTGATAGCTGCAGGAAGAGGGACAGTAAGTTTTCTTTAAAGATGTGAACCCTAGTCGGTCAACCACATGCCAAGGAAGATCTGACTTCAAAAACAGCTAGGGGAAACAAATTAAAGTTAGTGGGGCACAGGGACGGGGAAGAAGAAAGCTAAAAGTTAAGTAGGTGGGATGGAAAGGCAAAGAGAACGGTCAGAATCAGAGTTGAAAGTGGAATGGATATGTTCAAAGTATATTGTATGATTCTCAAAGAATTCATACAAATATTGTTTTTTTTTTTTAAAAAAACTAACTACAAATGACCACAGGTTCACATGCTTTTTGGTTAAATAATTTTGGGTGAGAAGATCTCAATATTTTTATGTCTCTCTTTTTCAGATCAGAGGACATAGAAGCATTTAAATATAAGTTAAATAATTGTATAAGAAATAATACTTACTAATTTCCATTGAAATTCTAACTTTGCAAATCTTTCACTTAGACTAAAACTGAGAAAAAAACCTTTTAATGCCCCAGTAAGAACAGTGATTAAATAGTTCTTTGTCACATGGTCTTCAACACCCTGTCAAATCAGAAGTTGCTGGGACTGAAGGAGCCCGTGCAGCCCACAGCTTCCAGGAATAAAAGCCAATTTTGTGACAACTCCTGTCAGCACAATGCTGGGCACCACCCAGCTGTTGCAGATTGTGGCAGTGTGCTACCTCCATATTAACACAAAAGCAGTGGAAACTTCCTTCACTGCCTTTCATTCTTTCTAAAACAGCATGCCAGTTGACAGATGTGACATTCATGGTGTAGAGTCAAATAATTTTCTGTTACTTCCTTTATAATGGGAAACTTCTCTAGGTTAGCTTCCTCCTAGGAAAAATAATTAAAAATGCTACCCTGGAGAGACGTGAGGATCAGGAGAATTACACAGGCAAACACACATGTGAGTACACACATATTCCTGTGAAGTTAAGCTAGCATTACTGCCAGCCCTTATCTTTAATGCTTGATATGAAGTCACAGGGAGACATTATGTTTGGGATATTTTTCTAGCAAAATCTATTAAACTTGGCATTTCCAGATATATTCATTTCACAAATGGTAACTCCTTTATAGTTTATGAACTATCCATCATGCATAAAACTACTTCACAGCGTGAACAATAATACTGACCATCATCCAGTTGCTGCGCTGCCAGACAGTCGTAACTGCTGACCCGCAGTTCAACCTAGTCCTTAAAATGTAGTTGTAAATGCTATGACGTTAATGAACAACATGGACCAATTTTAAAAACTGAATCATGTTGTTTATTGATTAATAAATTAGAAAAGTCAAACCCGTGACCAAAAGACTCCTGGTTGTAAGGAAATAGAACAAAATGAGAATGTCACACAATCTTAGTAAATATAAAAATGATGAGGCGTGGGGAAATACAACCAATCTTTGCTGTTTCCCAATACATAATGGCCCTTGTCTATTTAATCCCCCTGCCAATTTGTTAATAATTATACAGTTACAATCATATTTCAGGTCTTGATGTGAACGGAATCTGGCTTACTCTGACAGTTACAAGTGGCTTGCAGTGACAGCAGAGTTCACTCAACCCTATACGGTAGGTTTTCTTTAGTGTTCTCAGGTCCCACAGTGATAAAGTCCATCATTTCTGTCAAGGGGGTTACTGTGAATCATAGGGCTTTAGTCTGTGATGTTGTTTGTAACTCTTCCCTTTGTGGGAGTGCTATATATTCAAAGTGCTTAGTCTATGTGGTTTTCATCCCTTCTGCATCTCTAAATGTTTTTTCAATATATATTTTCCCCTTCTTTTTCCTTGCTAAGGATATTGCAGCTGTGCTGTTCATTTAATTCATCCCTGATTCCCAGTTCTCTTTTTCTGGCTGCTATAAAGTTTTTTTTTTGTCTTCCTATTTTATCCTCCATTTTTACCCCCTAGGTTATTTCTTGTTTCATGTTAGATGTGCAAGAGGAATTCTAGGTAATGAAAGTGCTCAATCGTGTCATTTGTTTGAATCACTTGTGAAATAAATCTTTTGAGTCATGTTTAAGTAGAAGTCTGAGGCTATAATGAGTGCCATGGCTAGGTTTCTAATTCATTGTATGCACAACCAAATGGAAATTGTGACTAGTGAGGGAGGTAATTGCAATGCACAGGACTCTCATTATTATAAACAAAGTGAAGGTGGATGATTTGGACAAGATGGAGAAAATGTACTGTTGTACCAATACCAGCACCAGCTAATTTAGGAAGAATGCATGTTCATTCTTTATATCTTTGAATACTAGGAAATATTCAATGAGTAGGAAGAATTTGTGATCTTATCCATGAATCTTACCCTCTTCTTACAGTGTTCTCACATACAAAAATACAAAAGGTTGAACAGTTCCTCTGCATTTCTGCTATAAGATTATTAATCCCACTGAAAATATTGTGTCCTAAATCTTTTCACTATCTTTTTTAGTTATTCGTCTTATGATTTAGATGGTGCTGTTGACTGAACCCCAGACCTCCTACACTTTATATAAAATGCTCACCTTTTAACATTATCACTCTCACCTTTAACATTACCAAACTCGTATCAACAACAAGAAAAAATATTCAGAGACACAATGAGATTACAGAGGAGGAATACCAATCACGGTATCAGTAAGGGCAGATGGAAAGTTAGGGTATAGTTTTTAAATAGTGGGAACAAGTTTTAAACCCCAAATGGATATGGAGAAGTTCTAACATTTAAGTCTTTGAGAAGTTAATAGGAGGATAGATCATAACACTGGGAAAAAAAAATGAGGACCTGATCATGAGAAGTTTTACATGTGATACTCAAATCTGAGGTTTTTTTCTTTGTAAATCATGAATCTGGTACTATTAGGACTGTATAGAGGAGGGATCAGAGATGACAATAATACAAGGATTTAATGATCATCCAGACCAAAGCAGTAAGTCTCAAACCAGAAATGCTATAAAAAATATAAGCATTTGCCTAAAATAAGATAGTGCTTAGACTTGATCTTTAAAATTGGAGTGGGTGAGGATGGCAGACCACAGAGAAGTTTGTAAACTTTAACTCAGACACATTTACTCTAAAACATACCTGAGAAAGAGTTAAATATCACTATTATTCTCTTTAACTTGTTCCTTTTTTATAGTAAAATATCATTTCAAAATGAGACTATGGTATATTTACATTGAAATGAGATCAATATTTTAAAAATGAAAGATTAAGAAACTTGCTCAAGGTCACAACCCATGTTAACAGCAGAACTACCAAATATTTTGGTTCTTGCCTAGACTGTATATGAATTTTAGCCACAGGGTAGTTCTTTATTTGCAGAGTTTGTTTACAGTACAATGGAACCAGGCTAAGACTGCCTTGGGAAAATCCCCAGCCAATGTTCCATGAATCAGATGTTGAATATTCTTCAAACCTGAAATCAAAACTTGGATGAGGTAATTCTTAATAATTCAGTGAGAAGTTCTGATTACCAAGATGCTTGCTCGCAGATCTATTTCTTCTTACTGCCGTAGTGAAACTGAAGAAAACAGCATCCTACGTGTACATGTCTCTAGAACATTCTCACGCATGTAAAAGGATGGATATATGTGAAGAATAAAATCTTTCTGGAGTCATACAGCTGTGATTTTGTACTACCTGTTATTTTCTGAGTGAACGGACACATTCTTGTGACCTGAAATATTTTCTGTCACTATTTTCGGTCAAGGAAAATGACTCATCACCAAAAGAATAATCTCTTTTATAACAGTGCAAACATTTCATTTTTTTTACTAAAAAATTATAATTTTTAATTATGAAATGAATAAGAAATCATAATAATATGAAACACTATTGAAAACCCATGAAGCTATGATCTTTGTGCTGCAGTGAAATATGAAGTGATTTGTCATGCAACTTTATAAAATTATGTTCATTCTCACTTTTATTTTAGAAGTGCTTTCATGCTTCCCTAGAGTTTCATAACTATTACTTAATGCAGATCTATATTTATAAATGTATATCTGATAGTCAAAAAGGTGGAGCAGAAATATATTTAGAAAACTAACTGTAGGTTTCCTCTCATTTAAATTCTTCCCATTATTTTGCAAATAATACTATTCAGGCTAGAGCTTGCATAACTATTACTGAAAATTTTATTAACTCTTGCGAAGATGAGAAGGACTAAGAAGGCAATTCTTTTTTTTATTGACTTTATTGAGCTCTACATTTTTCTCTGACCTTCTCCCTGTCTCCCCTCTCCCCTTCAATCCTCTTCCAAAGTCCCCATGATCCCAATTTACTCAGGAAATCTTGTCTTTTTCTACTTCCCATGTAGATTAGATCCAGGAATGAAGGAGACCACTCTTCTAAGCTCATATTTGAAAAGTTCACAATAAATAAAACAACTTTCTCTGGTCAAAATAACAAAAGGATACATTCTGTGGACAGGAACTTCAATGCGTCTGTGTACTGTGGTTAGTATTGTTCTCATCTGTTACTCACTCTGAATAGATATCATGGAAGAATAATTTCCATGACACTGATTGAATTTAGTATAACCTGAAATCAAGTCCAAATAACCCAAAGCAGGATAAAAGCCATCTACCTAGGCTCAATCAGTCAAACTATAGACAAGTGTGCAAATAATGATTGAAAGAATAATTCTTTAATATATTTGGTTTTAAGTTTGATTTTGTCATAAATTATGAGTTTGATAAGAGCTAACCAACACATTAGCCTTCCTACTTTAAACAAGATATTCAATCATGTTTGACATATGATTATGCCTACATTCAATCTTAGCGAGAATTAAATGAAGTGGATGTAATACTACCAACACAGTGTGTTAACTACCGAACCACATATATAATTTAACAGGATGGTTTGCCTGAAACTGCTCCACGTTGACACTATTTAATCCCTGATATTACTCAAAAGTCTTCTGTCACTTTAATTGTTTCTTAGTTTGTAATTGTCAGAGGCACTGGAAGTAGGTTAACTTATCCTCTTATAGCTACAGAAAAAATTATATATGAACCTGTTTGTAAATACATTCGTTTTCATATATACATATATGAGACAAAGGGGACTATTCTTTTATCTTTTCAGCTGTTGTGTTGCCAGGACCATATACAGATTCACCGTTCATAATTAAAGCAGGATAGAAATTTTCCTTTTCATTATCTGTTCAAATCACTTAAAATGCTTGTGACTTATCATTATTTTATGACAAACATCACTCTTGGAGATTTCAATAGTTAAAATTCAAGAACAACAAAATGCTTGCCTGTCTCAAATTTTTCTCTCTTCGGCCTCTGCCTCTCTGCCTCTCCTCCTTCCTCTCTTGAGAGAAAAAGAATTGAGCAAACTATTGTGATGTCACTTAAACTCAGTCATCAAACATTGTGCTTTGCACTTTTTTTGGCTAATATTTTTTTAAGTAAAAACTCTCATTTAATATATTTGAATACTTAAATTTATTTATATTTCTTTCATTTAAAATAATACAAACTTTCATTATATTTAAAGTTAATGTCTTTTTTTATGTGTGGTGTGTGTACCTGTTCATGTGTGTGAGTTATAAACTCTATTTTTTGCTGTGTTCCTGAAATGGTCTAATGAATGGGTCAGGTTTGTAAGTACTTTTTACCTAAAATATAAATAATTTTTAACATTTATGCTTTATTATTAATGAATTGCCCGAATCTAAAATCTAAAGGGGAAATAATATTATTTTTGACCTGTTTTAGGATGAGTCAACTTATCATCACAGGCATGGGAAGTACACTATGTACAATCACTACATTTTAGGAAAAGCATGATATTATTATAAGACTTACCTAATAATTCCATGAGATTTTTTTAGCATTGAGACGTCAGAAAGCTAATGGAAAGCAAAGTACAACAAATCTGGACAAATCTTGTGGTACACACATAGCTATACTTTTATTTATGCCCATCTGTTTGCAGAAGTAGAGAACAAAGTGCTGTCTCCTGTGTTTGTAGTTTATTGCACTTGCTGTCTCTATCAGAAGCAATGGTTGGATTAAAAATAGAACCTCGGCAGGAGGATCTTACCTCTTATGAGAGAATCTTGCAACTTAGACCTGAAAAACCCAATCTCTTTCCTCCATTTCCTTCAAATGCTTGGGTCATTTGGATTGAGGTCTCACCAAAATCCTGGCATGAGACTCTTGTGCATTAAGTATTTACAAAAAGGAACCAACACATATGCAGGAGCAGGCACACATGCCTTAATAAGGCACCCTTCAAAGTTAAAGCAGGACAGACATTTTCCTGTTCATTGACTCTCCAATTTATTTAAAATGCTTGTGACATATCACCTTTATTATGACAAACATCAGTTTTGGATATTTAATAGCTAAATTGCAAAAATAACAAAAGACTTGCCTGTCTCAAATCTCTCTTTATTCTACCTATGTCTCTCTGCCCTTCTTCCTTCTGCTCCACAGAGACAATATGATTATACAATAATTCTACTTTTAAAGAAAAGATGGTGGTCCAAGTTGTTCAATTATTGGGAAGATAGAACTTTGTGTAAAGAGGATATAAGACAGACTTACAGTCCACAAAATACCAAATACCATCAAAGCATGCCCCAGTTCATCCTACTAATGGAGAAATGACAGCACTCCACTTTCATATGGGTTACATCACTATAATAAGTTTATGGGACATTAAAGCATAACCGAGGTGACTGGAGTTGTTATTGCAATTATTATTAGTTTTTAATCTGTGAATCAGATATTTGGGAACAAAGAAGTTTGGTTATATGTCTTTTACCAACATTTTTTATGGAAGTCAAAAAGTTTTGAGTATTTTAATGAAAAATTTTCTTTAAGTTGAGACACATTATTCATGAAAGACACACATTCAGATCAGAAATAATGAGAAAAAAAACAGTATCACGGACACCATAAAATTATACTCTGTTTATACACATTTGAATAATTGATTTTAGAGTTTTTGACATATTAAGTAAAATGCATTTTAAATTATTTAACGTGTTACCTTTTATACATTTTAATGTTGCTACAAGAAGATTATTTTTTCATTTATTTGAGCTTTAGAATCTTTTATTCAAGTACTTCTGTTATTTTTGTACACATAAATTAATTTTATAAATTAATTTTAATTAAAAGATATTTTATGCCTGGCAGTGGTGGTGCACGCCTTTAATCCTAGCACTTGAGAGGCAGAGGCAGGAGGGTCTCTGTGAGTTCAGAGCCAGCCTGGTCTACAGAGCAAGTTCCAGTACAGCCAGGGCTGTTACACAGAGAAACCTTGTCTCGAAAAAGAAACAAACAAACGTAAAAGAAAGAAAAGAGATAGCTTTTACCAGCCCTGAAGAATGCAGCAATAGTGGTTTATTATTTTCTCAAAATAAAATATTTCAACTTTTCATATGTTCATTAAATACAAGACATTTTTGAGGTATTAACTAGGATGATTGTGCCCAAATTGAAAAGTACCTAAGATACATATTACCATGGCTAAAATAAGTTAAAAGAATTTTTTCTTTAGTTTATTAAGACACTTAAAGGGATCTAGCATAGTTTCTAGTAATCATTCTTCTTCCCTTTATGGGAAAAATTTTTCATACATTTTTATTAACTTCCTTTCAGACAGTATATTTTGTGATTGTTTGTCCCTCTCCCAACTTCCCAGTTTCTCAGATTCAGTCAAAATTTCCCACCTCCACATAAACTCGACATTATTTTCTCTGTCTCTCTGTTTCAATTTAAAAACAAAAAAACAAAAAAACAAAAAAATGAAAATCAGAACAATCTAAAGAACCCAATATTACAAAATATTAAAATAGAAAACCTTTAAAGTTGCTACATTCTATTGAGAATATTAGATGATAATAAACCATTTGATGTTTTAAATGTTGATGTTTAATCATGCACTGAGTCTCCCAGGCATTCCTAAGCAGTAAGTTCTATCAGTTTTACAGAAGGAAACTGACAGCCCTACTCTAAACACCCTTCTTGTTGCTCTTATAGTCTCATACAGTCACTTGAACTAGAATCTGTTCTCTCTCCACACAGACGGGACTTTACCCGCTATAGAGTATAAACTTATTTTGTAACACCTCAACAATCCTTAATTGTATTGCTGGGTAACCAGTCTCACTAGTTTTCTTTTGTATAGAAAGACAAAACCACACCTATTAAGAACATCTGAAACATAATAGCAAAAGAATTGAGAAGTATTCAAATATTATTCTCAAGACATTTCAGGTAATTTTTGATAGAGGAAATATATAACAAGTTCTTAAAAATACTTCCCAATATTCTCCTCATCTAAAATTCTTTTACACCACGGTTTACAGTAGGCCAGATGCTGTCCAATTACTGCGTTGCCAGATTCTAACTTCAAGAAAACCTCTACAAAATACCTAAAATGTGAGCTCTGAAAATCTTTTCATAAGATGCTAAAACAATTAGATCCTGTTGTTATGAATTAGTCCCTAACTGAGAAAGGATCAGGATAATGCAGAAAGAGATGGTGTATTATAATTTTGTGGACAGAAGGGGGAATCAGAATGCAAGATGTACATGACCCTGTTCATTTGAAAGAAAAAGGAATGTGAGACAATGCACATTTGCGAACGTTATTGAAAGTCAAAGCTTTGCTGTGCACAAAGATGTGTATGAAATAAAGTTCAAGATGACAAAAGATGAACTGCAATGTCATAAATCACAAGGGAGATTGCCTCTTAGCAGAAGCGTAAGCAGCCACAGAAAGGTTTAAGACTCCTGCAGAGGAGACTGGAGAAAAGTGTTTCCTGGACATACAATGAAGACTTTCTTTAAAGACTGGTGCTTTCTGGAATTTCATTCCTCTTTAAAAGTGCACCCATTTACTTCGACTATTTTATCCTTAAATCTCTGTTGCAGGGCTCACCAAACTGTTATTTTCAAAGACGAAATAAGTCTTGTAGACTTGAAGGTCAAACTGCTTCTGCTGTTATTACTAGTCTCTGCTGATGTACTGCAAAAACAGCCAGTGAGAAAAGGTGAATGAATTGGCTTGGCTATGTTCCAATAAAACTTTACTTACAGAAACATAGAGGTCAGCATAGTGGCTCATGCCTGTAGTCCAAACGCTCAGGAAGCTGAGGCAGGAAGACTACCACAATATTGAGGCCAGGTTGAACTATATGGTAAATTCAGTTCCAGTCTGGGCTCCAGTATGAGAACGTCATTAAATCAACCAATCAGTCAATCAATGAATCAATGAATCAATCCATTTGTCAGTCAATTTTTTTTTTTTTTTTGGTTTTTCGAGACAGGGTTTCTCTGTAGCTTTGGTGCCTGTCCCGGAACTAGCTCTTGTAGACCAGGCTGGCCTCGAGCTCCCAGAGATCCACCTGCCTCTGTCTCCCGAGTGCTGGGATTAAAGGTGTGCGCCACCACCGCCCGGCCATTTGTCATTCAATTAATCTATCAATCAGTCAATGGTAGTAATAGTTCTGATTCACACCATACGGACATAGGAAAATAAATACTACCCTGTTTTTTGAACAGCTGAATGCTCCAATTTTATTTCCACTTACCATGTGCTTGTTCAATTACTCTAAGTATAGTAGATGTTTGTCGTTTTGTCTGTCTGATAATAATTCTCTAGTTTTCTTCTCTGAATAACTCTTTAATGTAACTTAGTACATCACTACTTGTGCTTTTGGCAGCTGTAAAAACAAAAACAAAAACGAACAAAACAAAAACAAAAACGAGAGAGGACAAGAGGAAGCAGCAGGACATAAGAGCTAGTGAGGCTTACTACAGGATGTTTGTGAATCTCTCCAGAGACCAAGCTCACCCTAGTTTGCCAGGCTTGATATTTATCAGCTGTATTTTGGTGCCTGTATGAGGGAGGATTGTATGAGAATGAATCCCACACATGATCTAGGGATAGAATAAGGCTAAATTCTGATGCCATTATTTAAGTCTCAGAATCCATCTGTGTGTGTAACAAGGAAAGTTTCAACTATATGAGACAATGCATTCCATTTTTGCTTCAGTTAAAGTTAGTTTTCTGGCCTTTGCCTGCAAAATGTACTGACAAAAATAAGTTGAGAAATTACTATTATATGTTAAGGCTTCTAAGTCCTAGCCTTAGGTACACACTTTGTATGTTAACTTATTTCTCAAAACATATTTAGGAAGACAAATATTTTGGTCTATTCATTTCCATATTCAAATCTAGGCAGCACTAAGTATTTGAATGTAAGGAAAATAATAGAGCCACAGATCTATTCACAGTTCATCAACATGCCCTATTTTATCTGTCTCATTAGAAAAGTTATTTGACTTCTCCAAACAATTATAACTTATATCATGAATATCTCGGAAAGAAGCATTAACCCTTTGTGAGAAAGCCAAATTCACAACTCTAGCAACAGTGCTGTTTAATTTTGTTACAATTCCTTGTGCTCATTTATTATGTAAATACAATACATTTACTGTTAAACATCTATCTTTTTTTACCTAAATACACATAACCATTGTTTGGCTTTTTTCTTACATCATATTCATTCTGGTAATTTTTAAGGAGGAGACTGGTTGGGATTAATTTAGAAAAAAATAAAGATCCATAAACCTCTGTAATGAGTAATTTTTAAAGGAGAATCTATAATTAAATGTAAATTCAAAAATGCTAGCCTGTCTTATGACCATCTTTATACTAACTTTATTTTCCAGTACAGAGCTACCGTTTGAATCAGAGTAGAGTTCTGTATCACTACTTTTTTTTTTTTTTCGAGACAGGGTTTCTCTGTGGTTTTGGAGCCTGTCCTGGAACTAGCTCTTGTAGACCAGGCTGGTCTCGAACTCACAGAGATCCGCCTGCCTCTGCCTCCCGAGTGCTAGGATTAAAGGCGTGTGCCACCACCGCCCGGCCACTATTTTTTGATAGTATAAACTATTACAGTTTTTTATTTCATTTTGAAAACTGTCAATATCCTAGATGAATTAAATTTTTGTGAAATATATTTAGATATTTTAACCACAATTGTGTTATAAAGATTTGGGAACCAAATGCTACAATTCTTAGTAGGTGCAATAGATACTCCTTCATTGCCTGCCATTTAATTTCCCTCTCCCTCCTGTTTTCCAAGGATGAAATAGACATGAAATAAGATCAAAGTCAGGAACAAGAACAATTATGAGGAAGGATAATCCATAGATATGACCAGTTAGTGAATAGCGGTAGCTACATCACTCTGGATAATAAGTCTCATGTCAAAAACTGAGTATTTTTCAAGCATTAGACAGTGGGTTCTATGAGAGTTGGATCACTTAAGCTCTAAGTCTATGAGGTAAGTAATTAAAGACTGGGCCATAAATATGTTAATTCCTCATTATTTTCACTCAAACTATTCCAGAGAAAGACTTTAAACAGAGATGTGAGTGGCAACTCTACATCACTCTCAGCATTCCAAACTGAAAGGCAAAGGATAAGTTTGGCACTGAGAGTGTCCACTGTGCAGTGGTCTTCAAAGAGAACACTTGGTTAACCTTCTTTAGCCAAAAACTTTCAATGGTTCTTCCTCAGTTTTAAAAAATTTAAAAATAACACCTGATTTTGTCTTTTCATTTAATTTTATATGTCTCACATTTTGACGTTTGTCCTTCTATTAAAAAATAAAAGTAAATAATTAAACAAAACCCAAAAACTGTGTCAAACCAAAAGAAATTAAAGATCTATATTTCTAAATTAAAGACATGATTAAAACACACAGGTGGTTTTCCTATGTGTTAGTTTGTTTTTCTTTCTTTAGCTCTGTAACTGAGAAAATTCACCACTACACAAAATTACACATTAGAAATGAAAGCTCCACCTCAACTCATAAAACCCATTCATCCGGTGATTGTTTAGCAATGTTACTCTTCAAATATTTTACATGTCATTAAATCAGTGTTGTATTTCAATAATTCTCAAATTGTAGAAATTAAATATTTGATTCGATCATCATTTTGACAAAAATATACACTTTCTAATTTAGTATGTATGGTAGTATACAAGAACATACTTCTAAGATATCTTGACTATTATAACTCAGCAAACAACTGAGTTACACAACCCTTTCTCTTTATGGTGTTATATTAAACCTTTTTATATTAAGCCTTTTAAAAAGGTGAATCATATTCTTAACTTCTAAATCCAATATTGAAACATTTTACCACCATTGTTTATAAAGTACAACAGCATGCTATGCCAAGAACAGGTCTTGAGGCCACAGTGCCCCAGATATTTTTCAGCCTTGTGTTGAGGAAAATGATATCCAGAGGGCTCTAATTAGTGACAGCGTATTCACCTGTGCTCTCTAGGCAGCCTTGACCCGCAGCAGCTTGCTTTCCCTCCTGTAGCAATAGGTCAAGGGGTGATTGTAAAGAATTGATCTGTTATGTTTCAATTAGCTGAGCCTCTAATCTCAAAAGGCAGAACTGCACTTCAACATGCGCTGTCTCAAAAAAGTATCCTATCTATTTTTTGAGAAGGAAAACTAATATTTATGATTTTATATTAAAACTCAATTTTATCCCAAGCATACTTTAAGATACTTTGCAAAATAACTTTAAATTAAGAAAATTGTCTTTAAGCAAAATTTCATGTTTAAATAAAGCCACGTTCACATGTTATAGCAATTTTTATGCATACAAATAACACAGGGGCCAACAACACATCAGTTAATATATGATCTTTTTTGCTCTCTCCATATACCATATCACAGCTCACATAATTTAATAAATAGAAATTATTTCACAGCATGACTACACTATTATCATGCTAAGTATTTCATTTCATATTTTACACACTATATTATGAGATTTATAATTACATATTATATCGGCTACTTTTTATTAATTTAATATACATAATTTATTGCCTGCCAGGTACTCTTCTAAAAACAATCAATAATTCATTTTATTCACATGACATAACAGCTCTACAAGGTAGATGCTAGCATTGCTTTTATGCTACAAATCAGGAATTGGAGGTGCTGAGAAACTGGGTGGTATAAAGAAAGGTCCTGTTGTATAGCACAGGAACTCTTAGCTCCAAGGTTGGTGTCCTCATATGCTATAGTAAGATCTATTAATGTGGTATAATATGATTCAGTTGTTTACATCTCAAAGATATATCTATATTTAGTAACTTGTGTTACTTAAATTATGTCTTGTGTCAATTTTATATGAAAATTTGTAGTAAATTATATTCTTCCCATTAATAAATGCTCAAAGCAATACTAGGTATATTAAACTTCTGTCAAAGGCCATTCCACAGAGGTTCAGATTTTATTTATCTACCTGCTTGGTGGAATGAAATATTGCTTGATACATCTATTTGTAACATAAGTTACAATATTACCTAGAGTTTTGTATTACACAAACTTAAAGATGTGGGCTAGGCATATTCATACAACCAGCTGTGAACTTCTAAACGACACACATCATACATAAAAAATAGTAAGTTAATCGATGAGTTATTTAAATATTCACCAGTTGATTAAAATGTTATTCTTGCAGGAACACAACATATTCTGCTATCTAGCTTTATCAAGAATATCGAACCAGGCTAGAAAGATGGCTGAGCTATTGAAGGCTAGGCTCACAGCAAAAAATCAAGAAAAGTGAATTAAGGCATCTTTAAACAGCAGCCGCACTTGTTTTTCTTATACTTGCACACAAAAATATTCCATAGGCAGATGTTTTCTACTGCTGAATTAAGTATTCACTCTTGGAACATATATTCTAACCACATGCCACTCTATACAAGTAAAAACTAAACAACATACTCATTTTTGTGCTATTATAAGCTTTATTTACGCGTGCATGCATGTGTGGGTACATCTGTGAGTGTGTATGTGTATGTTTGTGCACATGTGTGCAAGTGCCTTTCGAGAGCAAGATAGGAGCTGGCTCCTTGGAGATGAAGTTACAGGTAGTTTTGAGTTGCCAAACATAGATTCTAAGAACCATATTTGGGTTCTTCAGAACTGAGTCATCTCTCTAGCCATAGACTTAAGCTTTCCTATTTGTCATATTCATAAGATGAAGGGATTCCACACAGAACTTTAGAAAAACAACTGATGTCGAAGAAGTAAACAGGTGATCATCAATAGCCAGGAAAACTTTGGTCACAGTTAAAAAAAAAGGAATAATTTCAAAGCATCCATACACAGAAATGCTAGTGAGAGTAACGACTGTATCCCCGTGCTTCTGAAAGCTGTGGAAGGGGTGGCATTTTAAGGCTCACCGTATTAATTAATGCCTGGATTATTTATCTAAGTCTATCATTCAAATAGCTATACCTTAAAATATTGTATTTCACACTGTAAAATTACATAATGTCATCTTTCAGTTATAGTAAAATCTTAACAGAAGAGTTTTCATAATTTACTTCCTATTTTTTTAAAAAAATAATATAACTAAATCATTTAAAATAGTATACAACTTTTACTCAAGACACATATCGAAAAGACGCTTTAGTTAGGTTTCTAAAATAGGAACTTGTGGGCAGCAACTGATACAGCAGCCATGAAGCAGTGCTGCTTATTGGCCTGCTTCTATAGTTCTTTCAGCCTGCTTCCTTATGGTACCCAGGGTCACCAGCCCTGAGCAGGCATTGCCCAGAGTAAACTGGGTCCTCCTACATAAATCACCAATTAAGAAAATGCGTAGAGGCTTGTTCACAGGCCCATTGTTTGAGTGCATCTTCTCAATTCAGGTTTTCTCTTCCAAAATAACTTGAGTTTGTGTCAAGTTGACAAAACTAACCAACACAGAAGAGTAGACAAGAATGTGAACTGAGGGGAGAGGAAAGGACAGGAGAAGTGAAAGGAGAGGAGAGAAGAGTAATTAAGGAGATGGGAGGTAAGAGCTTTAGTGGTGATTAGAGTGCGTTATATACATATGCAAACTTTGCAAAGAATACATTTAATAGATGATAATAACATCAATAATAAAGTTAAAAGTCCTAACATAAATAAAATGATGAGATGTTTAATTTTTATTTTGGTATTGTCTTAAAAATCTGTGTAGTTTACAGTCACCAGGCATATTAATTATATGTTATCATATTTCACTAAGTCGATATCCACACATGAGTGATTCCTGCAGAACTAAGCAGCAAGGCCTTTTGCAGCTAAACCGTTACCACCCCTTCTTTTTCTTTTAAATCGTCTCTTTTGTATTTAGCAAGGTATCTGTGGGCTGGCAAAGAAAGGCACATTTTGAGCAAACTGTTTGATCTCATTAGGGCTGCAAGCACATTTTCTCTACTTTGACTCTTCCTGGAATTGTGAGGCAATAATTCTCAGTCTGCTTTTTGGCTTTGTGTTTTCTGAACAAATATCTAAATACAATCTTGGACACTTTTAAGTTCTGTTGCTGATAAAGACTGAATTCTGGCTCTGGGTCCTCTGCAAGTTACGTGTATAAAAGCAAGCAGATAAAGCTGTCTATTTTTATGCAAAATGCAAACGTTAAGCAAAGCAGTGATTTCGGATCTCATATCCTAATATTTCTAAGGATCCATATCTTGGCTTGCTAGTAATAACTAGTAGCATTTAGAATACCTAAGCAGTTAATGGTTGTTAAGTATTTATCATATGAGAACATAGCTTTAAAATATAAATAACTTTGTTTTTTGGTTACTGTTGTCCAATACACACAACTGAAGTCTCTTCAAGAATTATTCAGTGTACATTTTATTTCTCTTATAAGTTTTATGTTAACTTTCATTTTCTTTTTTAAGAAATTAAATTTTACTGTCTATGGTTTATGTTTGCCTCTCATTTTAGGGACATCATTTAAAATCATCTGTCAAGTTATGAAAAAAATGAATACTGTGAGTATGAACATCTCTATAAGAAAAAGAAGCATGCATCCAAATCAGAGCAGATGGCCCATTTATCTACAACAATATTTAACATGACAGAATTTTAGTATGATGAAATTATATAGACACCTTTGAAAGTTCACTTTAACAGAGTTTCAAAACTGTTAAAAAAACATCATTCCACTTTAAAGCTAAGAAAATGAAGTGAGTGTAAGTTATAACTCAGTTCACAGCCACTAATATCTTTTAAGGAAATTGAAAAATATGGTATGAAAACACCATTCTTGATCATTTGGATAAATTTACTCTATAAAGGTTCCAAAGCTCTTAGTTTTTTAAAATAATTATCATGATGATGATGATGATTAATTATTTTTCAAGATAGGGTTTCTTTGTGTAGCTTTGGTAGAACAGGCTGGCCTTAAACTCAAAGAGATTCACCTCCGTCTCCCTCCCAAGTGTTGGTATTAAAAGTGTGCACCCCCACCATCTGGCCAACATATTTTTAAGACTCAGTGTGCTGAAACCAGGGATGAATTAGTCCTGAAGGTGCTCTTCTTACAGTTAGAACATTACTCTCTTTTTGTTTCTGTAGGATAAAATGCAAAATTTAATAGCTCAAACAGTCTAAATTTACCTTAAAATTTAAAAAAGCAAACATGAATAGATATTCCTAGGCTAAATTATGGAGTCAGCAGGACAGTATTTCTTTCTGGAAGTCCCAGAAAACAAATCTCTTCCCTCAGTTTCTAGGCCTGGGATGGTATTCTTTGACCCAGTCTCTGTTTCTGTCTTCATAGCTAGCAAGGGCTGATTCAGTCATTTTTATGGTTATTTCCAAGACTACTCTATCACCATAACTCCTTCTTCATCATTTAAAAGAATATGACAACTGGGCTAAAGAGATAATAAGGAAAATTGTCCTATTGGAAGAATCTTAAGTTCATTACTTCTATACAGTCTTTGCTCTTTCAATTCAGTTAGGACATGGAGAGCATTATAGGACCATTTTCCCCCTTCTGTGATCTAATAATACCATGTAATATTTTCCAAAAGGACAGTTAAATATCATTTCAATACTTGTGATTTCAATTAAAAGAAAAAATAAACTTCTTTGAGTAGTTAAATTTAAAGATAAAAGAATTTGTATTTATTTCATTAAAATAATTTTAATACTATTGCTGCTCTTCACCATCAAATTACGATTCCATTAATTTCTTGTGTAACTGTGTAAGATGATTTTAAAAACTAAAGAGTGATCATATATTTCAATCAGTGATTGATTCAAGCATTGTCTTGGATCATTGCCTTCATAATAAATCATGAATATGCCAGTGTAACATACAAAATACATAGAAATAATTTTGATAAATGTTATCTGTAATGCCTAGTTTAAACAAAAATTTATACAGCTATGTGCATAATTAGATTACATACTGCGACACTTTACAATATATCATTAAATAAAAAGTACAAATTTTAACATATGTAAGTTTGTTAATAAATATCAAGCCCAAGCCTTAAGATTAAGCATGATTACATACTACTTTTGCATACCATGCAATGCTGATGTTCCGATTTGAAATAAGTTGAGAATACCTTAAGAACATGAAATTGTGAAAAATATATTTGTTATCTGTCAGTTAAATTATAAAATCTTAGCAGATACGAGATCTAGAGAAACTAGGATTTATTTGGAACTAAAGGAGTGTACCACTTAATCAAAGAGGTTTGCTGGATGAACAAAATTGGAAAATATTCATTAAGCAACTAAAACACCCACACTGGAGCAACAGAGAGCCCAACCTTGGCTTTGGGGATACAAACCTGAGCAGGAACTGGAGTAGAGTCTTGATTGAGTAGGGGAGTTCCCATTGCTATTAGACAATTTTAGTCTCCTACCTTAAAATGGTCATTTAACTGAATTAAACTTCTATCAAAGTTCAGTAAAAGAACTTGCTCAAAAAATTAAGATAGAATGTGATAGAGGAAATCATCCAGTATCCTCTACTTGTACAAACACAAACATACACCACATTGTACACACATTCATCAAAAGACAGTACTGAAATGATATAACAATGATCATATAACAATTATCATCAAATCAAAAGATTCAAAGAAGCATATTGACATGCTATTTCCAACTACTGTCTGAAAGGGTGACAGCAATGTGCAGCTGAGAGGAGTGGATCATTGCTACCCGTACAGTTTTGATCTACTTTTCTCAGTCCATTCTGTGCAATGAGTAGTTATTTAAAAAGCAAGTCAATTGGTGGTTTGTGTTTGTTGTTGTTGTTGCTTTTGATTTTTTTATAGGATTTATAAGACAATCTCTCTAATTTGGTCTTAGCCCAGGTGTGAAACAAAGTGCTAAAGCAAAGATTCCTGGGAACTCCTTTTTTTTTCTGAAATAAAGTTCACATAAAGTCCCACCATCTCACTGCTCACACATTTAATCTTTAAGCTTCAAAGGGAAAGGCAACACTGAATACTCTTTTCTTGCCACATTTGCCTACTACTTTGCAAAAATCTAGCAATAATTATATATATTTATTTTATGTGAATCATGTCTGCTTTCATCTGAATGTACACTGTGAGTGTTTGGTGCCTCCATAAGTCAGAAGGGGGTATCAGATCCCCTGGAACTTGAATCACAAATGATTATCAGCTCTCATATAGGTACTCAGAATCAAACCCAGTCCTCTGCAAGAACAGTAAGTGATCCTAATCATCAAGCCAACTCTTTGGCCAAATATAGCAATGTATTTATAAAACAATAGAGTCACTCTTCCATCCTAAGCCTTTCCAGTTTTATGGTGCTGCCTGTTTAGCTTAAAGTTTAGTTATTGCAACCTTCAGTGTGTCAGAGTGCTATCAATCTTTGTATATATTTCTGAACACTTACACAAATTTACTATATTTGCTTTTTATGTAAAAACTTTACAATATGAAATGTTCAAAAGCACATTGCAAACAGCTAGTCACAGCATGAGGCTGAGCAATCTCTGTTCTACTTACATAATTCCTGTTCAAAACAAGACAAGTACGAATAGTGAGGGATTAAATAGCATGTTGCTGTGTGCTTTTAAGTCTTTTGTTTCAGAAGTTAAAGTGCAAGTCACTTCACAAGCATATTGATGGACTTTTTCAGGTCACAAAATAACTATACAGAAACAGATGTGTTTTCATTTACCAGTAGAAAATACTATGAAATAGGGACCAAGAAAACAATCTCTTTTACAATAGCTGCAAAAATATTCTATAGACTAAATTTTCCAAGGGAAAAAAATACTATCTATAACTAGAAATGGGAAAAGACCAGTGCATGTAAAGTTCACACATTGGAATAGTCAGTATTGCAAAATGATGCAGTACCTACTACTATTTCTGGATTAAGCACATTTTTCACAGAGAAAGATAAATCTATTTGAAACTTTCTATGGAACCATAAAAAGTCCAGAGTAGCTAGAAATACCTTGATCAAAAATTACAATAAAGGTGACATTATAATATGTGACTTCAAAATATAATACAAAGATGGTATAGATTGTTACAAGTAGTAATTTTGTTTTTATTTTTTTGACAAATGTCTTACGAACACATATTTTAAAAATGTGGGTATTTTCAATAAACTATGCTTCAAAAATTAGAGCTCCACATAGAGAAGGGTGGTATTTGAACTTATCTTTTCTTTTAATCACTGTGACAAATACCCGAAAGAAATAATTTAAAAGAAGCAATGGTTTATAGCGGGTCATTATATGAGAAGTTATAGTTCTTTGTGAGCTCATTCTTTTTTTACACCATGAAAAAGGACATGATGGAATTGAGATACTTGCATCCTATCAGCAAAGAAACCTCAACAAATTTTTACAATGGCTGGTTTACTTCTGCTTTTGTTCATGATGCATTCAACATCTATTGGACAGTGGCACATTCAGTGTGAGTTTATGTGACATGTCCTTCTGTATATGTGTTATTATTATTGATTAATTAATAAAGCTGTTTTGGCCAATGGCTTAGCAGAGTAAAGCCAGGTGGAAATCTATATAGAGATATATATATAGAGTAGGCAGAGTCAAAGAGATGTCATGTAGCTGCCAAAGGAGGAAGATGCTGGAACTTTAAAGTTAGGCCACTGTCTAGTGGTGATACATAGATTTAAAAAAAAGTTAATTTTAGATTTAAGAGCTAACTAGGAATATGCTTAAGCCATTGGCAAAACAGTGTTGTATGTAATATAGTTTCTTTGTGTTTATTCAGGTATAGATGGCCAGGAAACAAAAGAGCAATCTCTGCTTACAACTGGTTTTGTTCACTATGCATTAAAAGTCTATTGGACAGTGGCATCTTCATGGTGGGTCTTTCTGTACTAGTCACTGTCCCTCATATCCTCTGGAAAAACACAAAGCTACACTATTCTCCTAGGCATCTCTCCATCAAATCAGGCTAATAGTTAACAGCAGAGTCTGCCACAACCTTTGTGTCTCCAGCAACAAAATTCAACATAAAATTTTTTAAACAGAGAAAAAAAATTTTAAACATATAAAGTGAGTCCTGAAACTATGAGTAAATTAGAAGATATTTGAATACCCAAGGAACAGGGAAAGCAATAATAAATATAAAATCAGGATGTGTCAAGTTATAGGGCTAATTATACAACAAAGAAAGGCAGGAGAAGGCAGAGAATATGGAAAACATTTGAAAAATACACATGAGAGGAAAAATATTATCTAGACTACACAAAGCATAAAAAAATAATAAAAGTAAACCATTTAAAAATAGCAATAGACAAAAGGAAATTTAAGATGTCATATAAGCATAATTGAAAAATACTTAGCATCACTCATCTCTTCAACATTCACATCAAAAGCAATGAGGAAAACATGGAATGGTTATTTAAAGATTAGAGAGAGCATACAACTGTGAAGATATGGAGAAAGTAGATTCCTACACAATGGTTGCTGGTAATGTTAAGCATCATAGCCATTACAGAAAAAAATGAAGTTTCTTTTAAAAACGTACACTTAAAAACACCACAAAACTAAGAGTCACACTATTGGAAACCAAATAATATGTGGATGGAATTTCGATGGAGGAAGGTCATTGGTTAAAAAATAAAGAAACTGCTTGGCCCTCATAGGTTAAAACATAGGTGGGAGGAGTAAACAGAACAGAATGCTGGGAGGAAGAGGAAGTGAGCTCAGAGGCCATGCTTCCCTCTCCCGGGCAGACGTGATGAAGCTCTGACCCAGGATGGACGTAGGCTAGAATCTTCCCGGTAAGCGCACCTTGGGGTGCTACACACATTATTAGAAATGGGCTAGTCCAGGTGCGAGAGTTAGCCGAGAAGAGGCTAGATATAATGGGCCAAGCAGTGTTTAAAAGAATACAGTTTGTGTGTTGTTATTTCGGGTAAAGCTAGCTGGTGGCGGAAGCTGGGTGGCAGAATGCAACCCGCAGCTCCTACAACAGAATTTCCCCTTCATGCTACTTGTAGCACATTAACCAGAATCATGAAGTGATGAAATAAATGGAGCCAAGCTTCATGTTTGTAAGACAATGAGTAGGTAATGAAAATGAAATGGAATACAAGTTAGTCATAAAAGAGAACGAAATTCTGACATTTGTGATAAGATAGATGAATCTGGAGATCATCCCATTAACTTAAATAAGTCAGAGGCAAGAAAACAATGGCTGTGAATTACTTAGCACTTAGCTCGTGTTCAGAGTGAAACACTTACGTCATTAACATTGAGAGCAGAAGGGTGGTTATCAGAGACTGGCTAGACCAAAAAAGGAGTAAAATAAGAAGTGTCATCAGTGGGAACCATACAACTGTGAGACAGACCAATCAGGTCTGCTGTTCTCTTGTATGTAAGAGCAAGGGCAGATGATGGTAATATATTGAAGACTCCAAAAACAGTAGAAGGAGTGATTTTAAAGGTCTCCTGTTTGAGGAGACAAATATATTCACCCCATTTGTACATTACGTGATTTTTAAATTTTATATGCATTTAAGAAGATATAATTATGTACATTTAATCAATTTTAGGGATTAAAGATCTAGTTTTATTACAACCTGGAGTTTTGCAGTGATTGATGTGTATATTCCAAAAGAAGAGGTAAGAGGAGAGAAATTTGGCATGTGATGGTTTTAACGTGCATCAAAATGTGCTATTCATAGAGCAAAAGGCAACATACAGAAAGATTTTAGAAATGTACTGTACCATAGATAAGAAATTATTGACAACTCCTAAAACTCAGTGACACAATGCAAATATTGCCAACTATGGGCATGAACTTAAATGGTGTCAGCACAGGATATATACAAAAGGCTAATAGATACATAGAAAGATATTCAATGTCATTAATGCTACAGAGAATATTAAGATGAGACCATACGCGTTCGCACACACACATGGACACACACACAAGTGAGGGTGTCTGTACAATACATATGTATATGGTATATGTTGGGTAAGCTTATAAAATAATAGGTTTCCATATATATGATATATAACAATAATACTTGAGGCTTTTTATCTTTCCTTCTGCACCTCTCTTTGAATTTCCTTCCCCTTTCCTCCCAGCTAAACCTTTCACTACATTCATCATCTTCCCTTTTCATGGCACCTGTGTCCTCCCATCCCTCTTTCTAGAGCTCCATTTTAACCCTCCTTGTTTATTTTCCTGGCTTTTGAAATTACTCGAGATTACTTACTCAAATGTAAACATTCAGAGCTAGGACCCTCAAATAAGAGAGAACATTAGTGTTTGTCTTGCTGGGTGAAGAACCACACACATAGAAAAAGATAATGAAAGAGTTGGCTAAGTACTGTCATAGTAGTTTCCTCACCAAAGTCTATCTTCATAGAATCTAAAGGTGCTGTACAAACTACCATGAGAGAAAAGTCATCGTTAATCCTACTAAGCTATAAAACCTATGAACTACAACAATAACCCCCTAGTAAGATATCCCCAATTGTGAAATAGTGATTCTTTAAGCTTGAGAGTAATCAACAACCTTCTAATTGGATGTAGGACCCGTCCAATAGAATAGAATCAATGCTTTCCACTGTAAACCTAAGCAAAGAATCATGGCTGGAGGGGAAGTAAACCTCTAGAAGAACCTACTGCTACCATTTGTCTAAATCACTGTGCTAGCTTCTTCCTGTTTCCTAAGTACTTACCCTCATACTCACACTTAACATCAGCTCCAGCCCTCATCAAGGAAGTTTTATTTTGTAGCAGATGGAAGCTGCTACAGAGATCTGGAGTTGGTGAAAAATGCATGTGACTTTTGGGTGGTAAGCTTTATCTAATACTGATGCAGCATCTATGAAAATCAGTGCAGGAAATTACACTAAAGTAAAAATAGATCTACTATTTTGCATCACTGAAGCACTCCTTGGCATATACTAAAGGACTCACTCCTATCCTGCTACAAAGATCTTCTCAGCCATCTTCAGTGCAAGTCTGTTCTCAATAACTAGATATCAAATGAAGAGTGGATAACTGAAACTTGGTGCATAAACAGATAGGGATTCTCCATAGCTGCAAAAAATGAAGTCATGAAGTTAGAGGCAAATGGACGGAACTGGAAATTCTTATATGGATTTGTCGTCAGTTCTAGGAGTAAAGCAAGGGCACTGGAAGTAGGATACAATGACTTTTTTTTTTTGGAGGGTCATGTCTTGAATAAACAACTGGATGGAAGGATTTACTTGCTTGGCATTGGGGCATTGGGTATTTGTTGGATAGTCTCCGCTTCTGCAGAAAGCATTATCATTCGGTATACATAGCCCCAGTTGGTCCATCTACAACAACACTGAGGGGAATATGAGGGAAGAAGAGACTGAAATACTGTAACAGCCAGAAGACCAAGGCTCTTACAATATATGTAAATAATATATAGCTTTATAAGCAATAAGTAATAAAATATATAATAATAAATCATTTATTTCCATAAGACATCATGAATTTAACAGAGGATGGTGACACAGGGGAGCTCATGGAAGAGAGTGTATGGAAATGATGTGATCAGAACACTTACTAACAAAATTCACAAAAAATAAATAAAATAGAATGCTACCACAACATTAAGATGTCTACTGTCGTAATTCAAAATAACAAGTTATATGAAAGATGTGGGAGTATTAAAACACAAGCATACTGTTTGTGAATAAAAAATGCTGAAACTCTATGGAAACCTCTAAGTTAATTCTTCATAAATCAAAAAATAGTATTAATATAGAATGCAATAATTCCACTAGAAGAAAAATATCATTTAACAATAGCGAAAATGTGAGTACCCTAAGTGTCCAAGCGAGAATTAATGGCTAGGAATGAGTATATATTAGAAGTTTATACTGTCTTATAAGTGTAATTTGAGCATATAGACAGCATGGATGTGAATTAATAACATTACACTAAGTGAATAAGTTGTGACGAAATACAAATTCTATGTGATATGATTTCACTTATGTGAACCACTTAAGAATAGTAAAAATCATTGATGTAGAAAGTTTTGTTGGGACTCCCTAAGGCCCATCATAAGGACCCTCCCAATTGCAGCAGATTCAGCCTTCCTCTTTCCTATGAACACATACAGACCCCACCCCTTCTTTGACTTATTCCAAGTCTTTGTGTCAGCTGCCTATCTAGAAACACTTTCTTCTTGAGAACCTATTGGCCACACCAGGCTGGAAATCAGATCAGTCTCTCACTCAGCCAACATCACCGATTTCTTCATGTGGAAGATGAGAATTAGAAAAGAGGACCTTGGAACACTCTGCCTTAAATGTGATGTCTCCATCAATCCCCTTCCTGTAGGATTCAGGGAAATCTTTAGAAGAGGAGGCAGAAAGATTACAAGAGCCAAGGGGCATGAAATATATATATCAAGGAAACAGTGTCTTCCAGACACAGCAGACTGACCACATGTGAACTCACAGAGGCTGTGGACACATGCACAGGGTCTGCACAGGTGGAGTCTCAGGAGAGAGGAAGTGGAGACAAACCTACAGCCTTCTTCCCTAACAGAGAAGTGCTCTCCGAGTGTTAAGCATTAACAAAGAAAAACTAGTTTTCACCAAAGGAGTCTCACTAGGAATACAAATAATGGTTAAGGACAGGTGCATGCCCAACAGTAGTAGATGGTAAGCATAAAATGACCTCAGTTGCCTTCCTTCCTTCTTTTCCTCCTTTGTAGTAAGTAGGGGCGGCTGGGCTGCTTCCCCGGCACCCGGCCGCCCACATGGCTAGCTTTGTACCCGAAATAATTACACAGAAACTGTATTCATTTAAACACTGCCTGGCCCGTTATCTGTAGCCTCTTATTGGCTAGCTCTTACATATCGATCTAACCCATTTCTAGTATCCCTGTAACACCACGAGGTGCGCTTACCAGGGAGGATCTTAACCTGCGCCTGGCTGGAGTGGGAGCATCATGGCGACTCCTTGACTCAGCTTCTTTCTCCCCCAATCCTGTTCTGTTTACTCCACCCATCTAAGGGTTGGCCTATCAAATGGGCCTAGGCAGTTTCTTTATTAGTTAACCAATGAAAGCAACAGATAAGATACAAGACCCACCTCCATCACTCCTTCCTTTCTTCCTTCCTTTCTCCCTCCCTCCTTCCCTTTCTTCCTTTCTTCCTCCCTCATGCTCCCTCCCTCCTCCTCATTTCTTCCCTCCCTCCCTCCATCCCTTCCTCCCCCTCCCTCCCTCCCTCCCTCCTTCCCCATTCACTCTCTCCCTCCCTCGCCACTCTCTCTCTCCTACCCTCCTTTTCTCCCCCCTCTATCCTTCCCTTCCTTCCTCCCTCCCCACTCATTCTCTCCTTTCCTCCCTTTCTTCCTCTCTC
>JABTXL010012716.1:7193151-7218164 GCA_025134845.1 Neodon shergylaensis
CCCTCCCCACTCATTCTCTCCTTTCCTCCCTTTCTTCCTCTCTCTCTTCCTTCTTCCCTTCCTCCCTCCCTCCCTACCTCCCTACTCATGGTCTCCTTCCCTCCCTTTGTCCCTCTTTCTCTTCTTCCCTCCCTTTCTCCCCCTCTCTCTCCTTCCTTCCCTTTCTCCCACCTCTCTCCTTTCCTTCCTACCTCTATCCCCCCTCCCTCCTTCCTTGTTTTTTGGTTGTTTAGTTTGTTATTTTTGTTGTTGTTTTGTTTTTTGCCTTAATTTAAAAAAAATATTATGGTTTCAATTTTTTGATTTTATGTTCTCTGTGTGTGTGTTTACATAATTTTCCTGTTTTCTTATTTTATGTTTGTTTATATATTCTGTTTTGCTTAAATTTTTAATGCCTTTTTCTAAAAGAAGGAGAAAGAGAATGAAGGTGTGGAGTTGAATGTTTGAAAGTCGTGAGGATATGGGGGCAGATGAGGGAGGGGAAACTATGATCAGAACAGATTGTTTGCAAAATTATATTCAATAAAAAATTAGAGCTGGAGACATAAAACAGAAACTATGATTGACTTGAGAATGTGAGAAGAGAGTGAGGAAGACCAAGAGGCATTATTTTATTTGTATATGATTTTAACTTTACAAGATGAAGATGGCACTGCAGATTGAGTTCCGACAGTAAACCTAACATGCATTGAGAGAAAATTTTAGGCAATGTGCATTTTATCAACATAAAATAGAAATAAAAACCTATGTGGTATGTCCTACTTCGTGTCAAACATAATATGTGGAAATATTTATTTTAAAAGGTCTCTACATAATGCCTAATGCCACCATTAAATAGTTTTATTGCAATGACCTACAATTGCTATGCATTCAAAAGTAAGAAAATTTTAAATGTATTTTAAATAAGAGTAAGAAATTAATTCTCTTACCTGAATTAAAAACATAAAAACCTTCCAAGTTTATTTCTTGTCACACGAAGAAGCAAACATTATATACTTTTACCATTTTTACTCTGTACAAACCTTTCTAGAGAGAAATTTCCTTTTACACTTTCAAGTTGAGTGTGGAAATCCCATAATTACTGGAGTTACAAGGACATATATAGTTTGAGATCCACAAGAACATTTAAGGACAGCCGAACTGTGATGGCCTGAGGGAGTACACAACACTTTGAAGTGACATCCAGCTTGCCATCACACACACAATTATAAACAGAGCTATTTCCAGAGCTTTGAGATTCTAGGCAGACAAAGCTGCCAGGTGCTGTCTTTAGTTTTCTGCCAGGAATTTTAGGGTTCAGCACGCACAAGGACATGGTGGGAGGAGGAACAGAAGCCATAGATACAGGAAAGTTATTTCTGGTAGAATTTAAGACATCGATTGTCCAGCAGTTAAAATGACTGCCTGCAGCCTTTTCCTCACAATTAAAAATGCCCCCAAAGATTTTTGTTTTGTGACATATACTTTTATTAACTCTTTGTTGTGTGATTACATTTGAAATTCTCCATTTATCCATATACAATCCCAGCTATTTGTTCATTTAGATAACAACTGAACATTAACCTTCTTTTTAAAAATGTCCAAAAATTAGAAACTTATATGAAAACTAGACCATGTATGGGGAAGTTAGCAAACATTAATTTAATGTTTACTAATAAAACATGGGATTAGGGATATACATATTTTAAGTAACAAAAAGGTGTTTATTCTGCCTTCTTCAAACTTACAGACCACAAGACAGATACATTAAGGGAATTCAAGGTGATTAGATAACAAATTTAAAGTATAGAGTACTTGAACATATTTCTGGAGTATGAGGTGTGAATATGTGTATGTATATACATGCGTGTATATGGATATGTGTATGGATGTACGTGTGTGTGTCTGTCTGTCTGTGTTATCTGGGTAACAGCATAAATTTTAGGGAGACAATTTATTAGCATTTCTCTGAGACTGCAATTTCAGTTGAATAATGTTCTGTGAAATAAATATGGCAGGAAATAGGGGACAGCCAGAAATAGATATAGAAGTAGATAAAATTATATATAAATAGAGGTGAGTGATGGTTTTATGATAATAATGAAAGGCCTCAAAAGAAAAAAATTACAAAATTAAAAGTTAGCAGTAGGCATCTGTGCATTATATTACTGTTTACATGCATGAAGAAGCAACATATAGCATGTTGACATCTTCAGGTAAAGAATCTAATTTTAGCTGGGCGGTGGTGACGCACGCCTTTAATGCCAGCACTTGGGACTTGTGGCTTACCTGTGTATTATATAGAAAGTGATCAGCTCCAAGAAAAATCAAGTAAACATATAGCAAACAACATATTAAAAATTAACTGTTAGTTTCAAAATTTTAAAAATGAAGATAAGTGTCTATTACAGTGTTTTAAGTAAGCATATTAATGGAATTTTCTGTTGAAACAGGCAATCTTGTGTATAAATAAGTAGACTAGTAGGATGGATTTCCAACCAAACCACTAAAATGATGAAAGCAATGGCTGGTAAGGATCACATAAGGCAGGAAAATATGTCCCATTCCAGCATCCAGATAATAAGGGAGAAACATTATTGTTTATGAATATTTGAAGCAGGTAAATTTAAGGATCAAAGAATCTTTCTGTATATTAAGGAAATTCATTAAAAGGGTGGACATTACATTAATTCTTTTCTGTAAGAATAATTTAGACCAAGAATTAGGGCCACCAATCTGATATGACTTTTCCTGTATCCACTAAATATTGACCTCAAAATACACAGAAACTAGTCCTATGGATGGAAAGTGGGTCAGGGAACAACTGCAGAACTCTCTCTATGCCCCCAGCTGAGCACTAAATTTAGAAGAAATACTTTTGTGGATTTGAGGTATTTCTTTAATTATGCTTCAGTGAAATGATTCCTGAATATAAATTTATCAGGCCTATACTTGATGCTATTAAACCACGATGATATCAGTGTACGGTCTTATCTTTCCAGTATATAAACCTTTAGATTTCTTTAAAGTTTAAGAAAAGTTGCTTTGTATAAACACATAAAGCCTCTCTATTTATAAGATAATTCAACTACTGTAAGTTTAATGTGCCAAATCTCTAGGCTAAGGATTGTGGGAAAAAGAAATACCTGGACCAGTCTAATAAATCAACTCCCCTTTGAGTCACTATTTACTTTTCCAGCCTCTAACTACATAACATTGCTTCTCACATAAACATTCAGATTTGAAAAAGCATAGTGTCTTTTCCAGACTGTTCTGTTTTCTTCCTTGCTAAAAGTCAGTGAGTTGGAGCTCATGGCATTCATTTTACTTCCTGCTATGTCTACTTTATGTCTTCCTGATGGTTACCACATCCCCTCTTTCCTTAGTTCCCCTTTTTTCTCATCCTTCCCACCATTTCTCATCACACATATATTTTGTTTGTATCATCCTGATATACATGACTTTTCAAATAATTGACTTGCTGTCTTGAGACTTTTTCTTCCATTTTGTCTTCAGTCTTCCTTCTAGTTATTCCCATGGTTGTGCTCCAAAATTTGTAATTGGCAAAATTACTCTCATATTGCATTCTGTACAATGACTCTATATTCTTAGTTAATCTGCCTCGTCTTTTCTGCTTCATTTCTCTCCAGAGCCCCATTAAACCTTAGCCAAACTCAGACTTATGGAATGTGGATCTTACAGTCTCTCTTTTCTCTCTGTCTTTTTAAAATATATTTATTGATTTACTTACATCCTGACCACAGCCTCCCCTCCCTTCTCTCCTCCCACGACTTCCCTTAACTCCCCCTCCTCGATATTCTCTCAGAAAGGGGCAGGCTCCCATGGGCATCTGCAAAGCGTGGCACATCAACCTGCCTTAAGATCAAGCACCTACCCCTGTATAATGACTTGGCAAGGCAATCCAGCATGAGGAATCAGTTCCCCAAAGTCAGCAAAAGCACCAGGGATGAAAATATATTAGCACCAATTAGCGTTGGACAGGAACAGAACTTTGGAAATGACTTATTTATATGTTTGATGATGGCAAAAGTAGTGAAATCATCCAGGCAACTAAATCAATGGAGAAATTCTTCATGAGTGATTTTTTTCCCCAAGATGATTAAATGCAGTGACTAGGTAGGGAAGAGAAGAGCAATAGGAGAAAAAATTACTGTGGTGACCACAAATGGAAGTACAGAATGTGGAAAATGAAAGGCAGAAATTGAGGCAAGGAAGGATGAGAAATGCAAAACACTTGCAGCTGAGTGATTTCAGTTTATCAAAAATTCTACTGACGGATGTTTCTAGACATTATCTAAATCACAGAGATGGCAATCATCAGAGGTAGGCATGAACAGATGGCATCTCATTTGGTGATATGGTATGAGGGGATGGGTGACAGAGCAATACGAAGATAGTAAGAGCTACTGAAAGCACTTGGAATACTTTTGGAAAATGAACACCAGCCAACATCTTATCTTCTCATTCTAAAAACTGAGGACAAAGCAGAACTCCTACGTACCTTAGTCACAGATGTGTGACAGTTGTGGGCAGCTGGAGTCAATCACAAGCCCTCCCTCTTCTGTCAAGGGAAGGTCATTGGAGCTATTAGATCTCAAGTTCTCTTTGAATTGTTATTATGATGCTGGGAAAAGAAGTCAGAGCCTTGGCATGCTTCTAATCTTCCTTAGGCTTTAGATTGTTTTGTTGTTGTTGTTTTTAATAAACAAATAAAGTAAATTATGTGCAGGTGTTGTCTGTAGAAAACTTAAGATGGTGTTGGATCCCTGGAACTGGAGTTACAGACGGATTGTATGAGCCACCAAATGGGTGAGGGAAGTTTTTGTCTTTTGGGGTAAATGCCCTTAGCCAATGAGAATCTCTTCAGCTCTAGTTATTAAAGACAGTGTCACACTGTGTAGCCTTGAATTTGTGATACTCCTGTTTCCTCCTCAATGTATGGACTACAGCACGTGCCACAATACTTGGCCATTTGGTTTTCTTATTAGGTTATATAGAAACAAAATTAAATGAGGGTGCTTTAGACATAGATTTGTCACACATGTTTATGGTAAGTTAAAAACTTTTATTAAAGCGACAAAAAATAAAAACTGTGTTGTCTTTCAAAATCACTTTGCACTATGTTATGTAATTGAAATTCCAGAAAACTTAAATCACTATACATTGTGTTCAATAACACTGAATTCAAACATAGGATTGGCAGAATTCTAGAAGACAATCATAAAAATCATGCTAGGATTAAACTGAATGGCAAGATTTGGCCAAAACTCTGTGTTGTGAACCATTTCCCAAGGGTTCCTTTTCTGCTGCCATCATCAGTATCATTAATAGCAATGTGCACTAAAGGACACATTATTAACTCTTTTTGTCTAAAGAGAAATTTAGTTCATTTCTACAAAAGGGGAAGGCTTTATGACACTTTTCTTTTTAAATTTTAATTTATTATTATTTAATAATTTAAATTATTTAAAATTTTCTTTTAAAATTATTTAATATTTTAAATAATTCCACAAGTATACATTTCATTTTCTAAAATAATAATATATTAATTGGTTGTTGGATAGGATATATGTGTTTATTAAATAATAAAATTAGAATATATCTATATGATATGTAGTGTATAACTTATTGTCATACAAGGTCATTTGGTAGTTACAGGGAATAGTGTAGATTTGATCTAGAACATTTTTGAAGTTTTCAAATAGACTTTATTATAAGACAATTGCAAGGAAATAGAACATTGAACACCCAAATTAACCAGTCCCAAATTCTCTATAACTTAATGACTGTATATATAACTATAATTGCCATCAAAATGGAAGCTATGAAGCTTCACATTGAAATTTTAGATTTACAATATTAAGTTTATTTTATTCAACTGGCCACTAACAATGAAAATATCTGTGTCAGAATTGGAAATATATGTATATGTATATATATATGTGGGATATATATAAACTTTATATCCTTTTCCCTACTTTATGTCCATACCTATGTTCATTCCTTTCTCATGCCCGGATATATTATTTGTTCTACTTTCTTCATGTTGTACTTTACTTTCTAATTTACAGATGACTTAGTCCTATGTGATCATGGAAGTTATCTTTATATTTATTTTATTATTCATTTGTCAAATAAGTAGTGCTTGCCTGGTTGAGTTAGGAGAATCATAACTGGTATCTCTAACAGAGCAATGTGTAGGATGCATCTCTTAGACTTATTTACCCTACTTCACAAACATCCCTCAGTAAAAGACTCTTGTTGACTTGATTACAATGATGCTCATGTTGTCATGGTGGCAGTCTTCATATAAAAAGATGGAAGAATAAAAAATAGGATTATGACTGAACAATCTTAGCTTT
Source organism: Neodon shergylaensis (assembly GCA_025134845.1). Classification (NCBI taxonomy): domain Eukaryota; kingdom Metazoa; phylum Chordata; class Mammalia; order Rodentia; family Cricetidae; genus Neodon; species Neodon shergylaensis. The sequence continues at coordinate 7,199,514 of JABTXL010012716.1, forward strand.
TTTGGAAAATTACAGATACAAAGAGCACCAGAACATGTGCCTAATAAAGGAATCTTTTGTTTTGTAGTCACATTTCTCTGAATTGAAGACATAACAAGCATAAAAGCCCCTTATATCCTGTCTGTTATTAACAGCATTCTTTCTAAACCAGTGCTCTCTCTTCCAGAAGAGTTAAAAAAGTACATTAAAGGAGATTCATTCTATACACAGATTGTACGAAATGGTTACATATAATGAGGAACATGCACTTTTAGATTTTCAGAAACTGTCTTTGACCTCTCTCTCTCTCTCTCTGTCTGTGTGTGTGTGTGTGTGTGTGTAGAATGCTATTCAAAATGTGCACATACAAGGCTGGAGCGATGCCTTGGCAGGTAAGAGCCCATGTTGTCATTGTATAGGATTCAGGTTAGTTCCTAGAATCCATGTGGTAGCTCACCATAAGTCAGTTCTAGGGGAATTGACAACCACTCTTGGCTGCTGTGTTCTCCAAACACACACGTAATTCACATACACGTGTGAAGAAAATATAAACATGGTGCAGGAGAACTGTCTGTATCCTGTCAATTACATTTTAAATAAACGCTGATTGGCCAGGCAGGAAATATAGGTGGGAAAACCAGAGAGGAAGTAAAAATGATGTAATGAGAACAGGAGAATTCTGGGAAGGAGGAAGTTGATTCCTCCCACTCCTGCCCAAATCACCGAAGCAGCAGGATGTGATCTGCCTCACTGAAAAAAGGTACTGAGCCACATGGCTAACATAGATCAGGAAAATGGACTAATCAAGATGTGAGTCTTAGCCAGTGAAGAGGCTAGAGCTAATGGGTTAATCAGCTTATAATTTTGGAGACCTATGTGTGATTTTCTTTGGGGCTAAACAGTTGTAGGGTAAAGGGCAGGACAGAAACAACAAACAAGCCAGGGCCCTGCTCTTGTTACATAAACATGAACATAAAATAAAAATATATGAATTTAAAATAATAATAATAAAAAGCCAAATGTGTATTTACTTTCTAAAAACAGTGAGTGTGTATGATTGTGGGTGATATATCCATGCAATATAAGAAACATTAAAAACCCATTTTGATGTTTTTGTAACTGTTGATTTGTTGTTTTACCTATAGTATGGTAATTCAATAAGGTGAAGAGAGTATCATATCAATAAATGAGAATTTGGAATAAAAATATTAAAGCATCTGAATGGTGAGCTGCTTTTGTTTCTTATTATAAAACATTCCAAGATTATACACACACGTGTATATAATATATATAGGAAAAATAATGTGATTACAATTGGATAAACATATATGTTGGCAAAAGATTTACACATATTTATGATTGACAGACATACTCAACCCAGAAACATTACTATTATATCAAAGGGAATTGATCCATTTGTTTAAAAAAATATTCTTCAATTTAATATTTCCACTTGACTATTTGGGATTTTCTTGCTCAAATGTCAGGAAAACATTTTACTATGGCTGACCTCATAATCTCCAGTATGAGCAAAATCTAAACAGTCATCGTGAGCTCAGTGGAGGAAGGGATTTAAGGGATTATTTTTCATTCTAAAAATAAACCACTTTGTCAAATACGAAGCAGAAACCTTCAGGACTGTACAGCAACCTAATCCCATTTAAAGATTGCTTCCAACCTAAGCCCATCTCATGTCACAAGAGAGGAAACAAGGGCCTTCCTACTTATGAATAAATAAGTGATCAGTCACTTGGATACAGAACTGTTTCAGAGAGCAGAAGGAGTAGAGGAAGTGTGTCTGTCAGCATAGTAACAATCTCATCCTGAAATGCTGTAGTGTGTCAGACCCTTCACTGACACTCTTCTAGTTAAATTTCTGTGTTCACTGATGCACAGGCATCCCTGTTGGACAACCAACACTATCACTACCTCTGTATCAGTACATGTTTAAACAGATAGCAGTAGTACATTGTCTTCAGAAATGTAGCCCAATATCTTTAAGTCACCTTATCTGAATTCTGAAACCGACTATTTTTCTGTAAAGCAAAATTGTTTTCTATCAACTTCATTTGATTATTCTAGGTAAAATTTTACAAAAAAAAAAAACCCGTTTTCTATAGAATAGTTACCTAGCAAGTACATTTCTCAGATATTTAACTCCTTCACAATAAAGCAGATTTCTTAAACATATTGCAGAAAAATATTTTATCATATATATATATATATGTGTGTGTGTGTGTGTGTGTGTGTGTGTGTGTGTGTGTAAATACTTTAATGCTTTTATACCCACAAATGGTTACAGAAAAGTTAGTCAGGGAATTTCAAAGTCAAGGTAAACATATTTTAAAAATAGAATATCTAATCTAAATCCCAAATGTGAATTCCATGCTGTGTGGTCAAGAGTTTCTCATTCTTTCCTCTATGTTTTCAACTATGTGTTCCATGGATGGAGCTGTGAGCAAGTGACTTCTGCACTGTTAGCCACACACGTTTAACTGCCCAGTTGATAGTTTTAGGCAAGACTTTGTGATCAAAGTGAGCAATACAACCCTTGAGTTGTTCTTCAATTCAGATACTAATTGATAGTCACTGTTCTAAATCTCAGGGATTGAGAAAGAGGGCACTGTGCTCTCATTTTCAGTTTTCTTCTTCCAAAAATAAAAATGACAAAATCATAGTGTTTTGTAACTGTACAGTCTTTTAATAATGATGAAGAAAGGTCAAATTGATTTTGTCTTGAATGTTGTTTCCTAGTTACAACCCATCAAAGTAGTGGGAGGGAGAAGAAAAAAGTAAAATGGGAGAGACAGAATTGAGCATATTCTTTCTGACTTTAGAAATGTTAGCACAGAAATAATGCCACTAAAAATAGATCTGATATGTTAATGGCACATAAAATTTTGACATAACTAATAGCAATAATATAATAGTAAATATGTAATACATATTTAAAGAATATATCAACAGATGAAAATGGACAAAAGTTTGATAAATATAAATTAAAAATAATTTTGAGTATCTTATAGACATTGTTAGATAATAGCCATATTATATGTATTAATAACTGCCTGAAAGGTATAAAGACAATGACTAATCTACCTGTATTTAGTCTCCTTTGGGGATATTATTTATGTTAGTTAAAGAATTGCAAGTTCTGCAAAGGCACCACTGTAGAAAAAGGATAGGCACTCAGAATTTTCCATATAACAGATGTGTACAAAGACGGATGAATGTATAAATGCATGTAAATCGGTATAGCAGAACATGACATATACATATGAAACAGAGTAGGCATGGAGAAGAAACTTAGAAATCATGCTAGAAATTCCAGGAATAATTGTTTGGCCACAAGTCCATCCATATTCTATGTCTATTTCCTTGGAAGGCACTAACAAACACCTTGGGAAAGTAATGGGTTCCCCAAAGTGTAAGATTTTTGTTTTTGGCACCTGTGACTCTAAGTTAAAATTCTACAGGTAATGGTATCAGTCCTGACAATTTACTCTCTCTGTCTTTCTCAAGGACTGAAGAGAAATATCATTTGTTTCATAGACAGTATAAAGTATTTTATGTAGATTTGCAGACTAATATTTTTTATTTACCTCTTTTGCTTCTTTCAAAGGTCTTTAAAAAATATCTGCATTGATTATTCTGACACCTGCTGGTGAGGGCACAGTGGATTTCAATTTTTTCCCTTCCACAACTATGGAAGCAACCATTTTCCTGCATATATTCAGAAACAATTAAGTGGTGATTTTTAGCATCCATAGTAACTACACAAAACCTTTTAATTATTACCCCCCACTTCACAATGGCCTTCCTTTGAATTTGTTCAGGAATGCATTTACTTTGATTGGGGAGGTATGATGGAGGTGGGTCTTGTATCTTATCTGTTGCTTTCATTGGTTAACTAATAAAGAAACTGCCTAGGCCCATTTGATAGGCCAACCCTTAGATGGGTGGAGTAAACAGAACAGGATTGGGGGAGAAAGGAGCTGAGTCAGAGAGTCGCCATGATGCTCCCACTCCAGCCAGACGCAGGTTAAGATCCTCCCTGGTAAGCGCACCTCATGGTGTTACAGGGATACTAGAAATGGGTTAGATCGATATGTAAGAGCTAGCCAATAAGAGGCTACAGATAACGGGCCAGGCAATGTTTAAAAGAATACCGTTTCTGTGTAATTATTTCGGGTACAAAGCTAACCATGCGGGCGGCAGGGTGCAGGGGACGCAACCCCGCCGCCCCTGATACTACAGAGGTATCCACGTCATTGCACAGGCTGTGAAAAGGCACAAGAAAGGAAGAAATATGCTGGTCTTCTTCCTAAAAATCACAGCTAAAATCTCAATAATAATAATAATGGCATGACTGCTTTTATAGTTTTAAAGAAATGTGCCAAATTTCCAACTAGTTAGCTAATAAAAAGAGCAAATTGATAGCTATGATAGAAGTTTCTAGTACAAATGGTATACCTGCAATGTTACCTATTTTTCACATTTTACCCTTTTATTTATTTATTTATTTTTGCTTTTGAGATGAGATTATGTTTTTGAAAGTTGTAACCACATCCTTCCCATTCCCTTTGCTCCTTTCAAATCTGCCCATAAAACCCCCCACTCACAATTAATTCCTGGCTCGACCCGAGCTCAGAAGCCTATATTGGCAAGGGTATGATAAAACTGTTATACCATAAATCACACTTAAAGCTATAGCACCTGCAAGTGTGTGCAGTAAACAATACCAGCACCACTTGCTTTCAGTTTAGAAAACTCTCCAGAGCCCTACAGAGTGTACACAAGTGATTGCATATACAGTTAATACTATTATCAGCACCCATTTAAAGGCCGAAACATCTCAGAAATAAATTACCCAATTAACAATGTTATCATAATAACTGGCGAGGAAGTAAGAGTTTGGAGTAATTTAGGCACAAAAACCCATTAAGCATGCTTCGTGGTGGTGTTTAATAGCCATGTTCTTTTACTATAATCAGGTATATTTTAATCCTGTTTATTGCTAGATTTTAAGGATTAGTAAAAAAATCATAACCTAGAGAGATCTGTTAACTTTATTAAAATAGTCATTGAATCCACTAGATTCTAATGTCGTATAGCCATTCATTTTAAGATATTTAATGAAAATACAAGCATTTTAATTTAATGAGGTGTTCAGAAAAGCACTACAGCTGCTTATCGGAGGAAATCTTTGTAACTTTAAGATCCAGGAAGGAAGAACAAACTATTTATATTTCACTTCCCCATTTTTATTGTACATATTTTTCCCAAATCATAAATATTTCTAGACAAAATAGATTTGAAATGTAAGCAAACATTTAAGAAATAAAGAACTTTCTTAGCACCAAAGGTGAGGCTCTATTATATCATAGCATTGCCTGGCACAGCCCAGACGTGGCTTTCAAACTGCCACAGCAGAGTATGCTCACTTAACTGTTACCTCCGTTAGAATCTTTTAAAATTAATTTAAAATGTTTCACCTTGAATATGATATGAGCACTTATTTCTTAAAGTATAAAGTTAATGACCATGCAAATTAGGTGATGAAGACCCAAAGTGCAATAGTAAAATCCCCACAGAAACCTGTTATTTCAGCTTAAACGTCACTATGCTAATCACAGAAACCTAGCATCATCCGGAGTGAGATTCTTCAGGTATTAATTTCTTCTTATGTAGAATTAACTAAGATCACCATTGATTAAAAGATGGAAATGCAAATGCCAATGATTCATAGCATTTAGGGCATATCTAGAAATTTTTAGATTGTGCCGCTTGCTTAAATACTCCAGGCACAAACTGCAGGCACAGGGACAGATTGCATAAGATGTCACGTGCTTGCTGCAACTGTATGCATGTTATTGGATTTTTTTTAAAGCAATACACAATAATGAATAATTTAGGAGTTAATAAAATATTCAATCTGACTGATCCATTGGTTTAATTTTAAACTAAAGACTACTAATAAAAGGAGTTACCTACCATTATCAAGTTCCAGGCGTGAGTGCCTGTAAACTGGAATCCACACAAAGGGGAAACACTAATTCCTACAAGACATTCGATAAATTATAGATACATGATGGGGGATGGGTAAGAAAAGGAGGAGTAAAATTCAGTGCTAACACTAGCTTCAGTAAGTTTTCCCAAAGTTTAATTGTTTGAACCACCAGGCAAGCTCAGCTCTGCCTTTTGCAGAGGTCTGGGGAAAAAAATCAGAGAGGGACAAGTTTAACAGAAAGAGCTAAGGAAAAACAATTGTTTCTTTCCCAGAAGCGTTCCTCCTCCACCCATAGGGTGGCTTATGAAGGGAAGGACAAGTCTGCTGAAGAATGCAGGGAATAGGTTTCAGGAGCTTTGTCTAGAGGACCAAATTGGAAAGCCCGGGCAGCACCTCCACGGTCCACTTGACTGGTGGCTTAAACTGTGCCCTCCGTGGGTTGGGCATCTTCAAGACCTCAGTACAGCTCTAGCAACTAGAAGTCATCTGACAAACACGGTCACTCATTGTCTTCTAGCCTTCTTGTCACCTTTGATGTGGGTCAGATAGGGGGAGAGGCACCATGTGGGTGTGTGCCTGTGTGTGTGTGTGTGTTTGGGGTGGAAATGGAGGCGGGGATAGAAGGAGGAGAGGGGAGTGCTTTCAGCTTTCCCAGTTCAAGCATCAAAGTGCAGAAGGAATCAGACAAGAAATAAAAGAAAGGAGAAATAGCACCTTTGGGAGCCTTTTCTTTTCCTTACCACTGGAGACTTGGCTACCTACTCCAGAATCGTTTCCATAGGCTAACCTTCACTGGAGTGGCTGCCTCTAAGAGGTAACTCTCTGGGCTTTTTGGAAAACAGAAGCAAAGAGAGATCTCACACTCACTCCTACACCCAGGGGGCGGGCAAGGGCCACATTGTAGGGCAATAGAAAGACCTGAAGTAGCCACCCCCTGAGTCCTGAAGGCTATGAGGGCATTTGGCCCTCAACACAGATTTCCGGAGCACAGTTCCCTAAGAGTCTACAGCACATCGGTGGTGCATTGGTGTAGTACAATATCCATGCAATGCCTAGTCTATTCTCAAAGGGATTCGAGTCAACGCATTTTTTTTATCCCAAATACTTCTAGAGCCACAGCGTTTTAAACCCTTGTAGTGTATGCAGATCTCCGCTTAACGCTGTCTGTGGAGGACAATCTTACATATGGATCTCTCAGAAGAACCGACTGTCTCCGTGAACACAGAGAGGCACAGACACCCCATATCTGGGAAGCCCCTCTCCTCTCTTTGTCAGTTCCTGGCTCCAAGTCAGTTCCTGCTGGTAAGGTTCTGATGAGATTTTGTTTTTACAAAGCTTAATGTCTCACAGGACCTGAAAGTCACCGAGACAACTCAGCAGGAGACTCACTGAAGTCCTGCGATTTTTAAATGTTGTTTTATTTTATTTGCTGGTTCCTATTTACACGAAATAGGAAATTTCGTGTATGCTTAGCCATAAAAGGCATAGGCAGACCATTCCGAACAACTTTTCGGCTCCGGGGTTAGGGCCACATGAAGGTTGGTTGGCACCTTACAGCTGTCTGTTACCAAGAGTTATAGAAGGGAGTGCACAGTAATGCTCAGGCCCCCTGGGGGTTAGAAGAGAGGGGAGTTGTTGAGCTGTTGTAATTGATGTCGCGCCCAGGAGCAGAAAGGGGGAGAAAGGAAGCCAGTGAGTGAGCAGACCTCTCCCCATCTCAATGGCAGCACCAACTCTCAGTATAGGGTCCAGGATGAGAGACCCCCCCTTAGCCCCCGCCCTGCGCCAGAGCACTGCAACCAGACTACCGCCCTGCGGTTATCCAAGCTGTTTGAGCACCAACTGGATGATGGCCCCGCACACTTGACACACTTGATCCTGCCAGGTCTTATCACAGCCCTACTCACTGTCGTCGACCAGCAATAGTCACACTTGCTAACCAGGGTCCTGCAGAGAAATCAGTGGCAAAGGAAGCCCAGGATGAATATCCTCCTCCCACCCTTCAATCTTGTTTTTTAGATCACACCCTCTTCCCAGACTCAGCCCGGGGCACTCTACTCGGACTTTGCTAGCACTTTCTCTGGGTATCCAGGGTGCGTCGCCTCCTCCCTGGCGCTCCCCACTCCAAGCACGCACTGAAGACCCACTGTGGTCGCTTGAGCGGCATTTCCAAAAGGCGCTTCCCGCCAGTCCCGCATCCAGCGACCCCTTCCCAGTCAACTCACCTTTGCCGAACTGGGGCACACCGAGGCTGAGTCCAACCAGAAGCCAGACAGCTACCAGGCGCTTCATGATTCTTGACGTGACCCGGGAAGGTCCGGGTCGTAGTGGAGGGCACTGTAGGAGAGGTGGCCCTGCAGGACAGCCGTAGACCCCGCCCCTGTCAGAGATTCAAGAGGACGTCTTCTTCCCGCAGCGCTTGCTCAAATTCTTGCGAAAGGGCCAATAAGAGTGATGGCCCCGGGAGAAAGGGTGTCGTTCCCCCCGCTTCTTCTGCGCTGGGGTGCGCGGAGGTGGATGCGCTGGAGAGAGACTGGAGCTCAGTGGGCGCTGCGGGTGGGTCCTGGTCTAGGCGCTGCGGGCGGAGCGAGGGCTCCCTGGGTTCCCGGCTCTCCGACTTTGGTGCGCGCACCGCGGGCGTAGCAGCCAGCAATGACTCCGGCTCACGCTGCTGCCGTGGCCGCCGCGGCTGCGGGGCTTCTGACTTGGAGAACAATGAAGCGTAAGCTGGAGGGGAGCGAGCCTCAGGCCAAGAGCGCACTGTGTACAAACAGTGGCGGCGCGCGGGCGCGCGTGTGAGACTGAGCCTGGCAGGCTGGCTCTGGGCTCCCCCGGCGTCCGCCCCCCTGCCCTCCCTCTTCTCATTGCCTTCTCCTATCTCAATCCCCCTCTGCCCCCCTCCCCTCCTTGGAAGGTGGCTCCTTCTACTGGAAGAGAAAGGGAGACAGCGGCAGCCACACCCTGGTACCTGCCACTGTCTGCTAAGTTTCTATATTGCTTGAGCCTTCTCCACACATGATGGAAACTCTAGGGTTAGGGGAACGCAAATGATGTCTCAAAAAAAAAGTGTTGATTCCAGGGTTTGTTTTATAGTTAACCCTGCAAAGGAGTTCTCCGAACCTCAGGACTGCCAGGAAAAGAAGTTAAGAGATTTCACAAAGTGGCTCTTGAAGCCTCAAGCAGGGTGAAATCCAACACTGCTGAAAGAAGTGTTCCGATTCCTCATAAGGAGCCAGACCCTGATCAGGCTGGGCAGGCAACTGCTTGGTTGTTCTGTGTGCAAATCAGTAAGCTCAGGACTGGGGAGGAAGGTTGTGGGCTCATCTGCTCCCAGTGGAAAAGGAAAAAAAAAAATCAAGTAGGAGGGCCTATAAGCAGGACATCTGTTTCACATGAGAAAACGAGAGGAGTGTGGAGACATGGCAGAGAAACAGAGGAGAGAGCAGATTCTTGACGCATCACTCAGGTGGATCAAATTTCGCTGCTCCCTACCAAAACTAAAATAAATGGGCTTATTTTGCACTGAAAGTGATTGAACCAAAAATACAGCCTCTGGCTTACAATTGGGCTTTCTCCTCTGTTTTCGGTTAGAATGATTGCTTACTGTAGATTCAATTCTTGCAGTACCAAGCACCAAAATGAAACAGAGGATTCTGTGCCCTCCCCAATCACTGTTAGGGAGGGAGATGGGAGGACAGAAACACATGCACAGAGCAACTGAAGAAAGCATTCAGTGTACAGGATCAGACGCTGAAAGGAAACATTTTCTTCCTCAAGTCCTAGGAACCTCAGCTTCTACCATCTTTCTGGTGCTTGAAGTGAAATCAAGGATGGAAGCTATGAAAAACAATTGAAAAATAATACCAAATGACTGCTAGGGAGGGATCATTGTATCATAGCGAAACATCAACCACAAAACCAATGTTTCTCCTGCTGTGTTTGTAAGGAAGGTAACACGTGTTTAAATAGTTATCTTGCCAAGGAAAAGAAGATGCACTTATTGACTGTGTACTTTCATGCTTAAGCCAGTCCCTGTTAGAACAGTATTGTTCAGAGTTGTAAACTCATTCTTCTCAATCACAACTCTACTTCTTGGCCCCTGACTATAATTTAACTCTGAAAGTGCACTCATGCTGTGACATGTGCTTTACAAAAACCTCTCCAACTTGTGAAATGACATTTCAGTTTTAAAGGATTACTTCTAAAATATATGGCAAATACTAAACTACAGAGCCTGAACCCACTCTGCATAAGATAGCCAATGAGAGGCAATAGGATAAAAAATGTGTTTTCTTTCTTATTCCTTTACTATTTCTACTTTTCTAATAATCTATGATATAATACTAAGAAGCCTATCAAGATTTTAATGTTTTTCTGCAAAATGTAGATTACTAAATACATCCCTTTTTATTGTTTTTATTGAACTATACATTTTTCTTGGCTCCCCTTCCTTCCTCCCCCTCTCCTTTTACCCTCTCCCATGACTCCCATGTTTCTATTATACTCAAGAGTTCTTGTCTTTTTCTCCCTTCAAAATAGATCCATGTGTCTCTCTTAGGGTCCTCTTTGTTGTCTAGTTTCTCTGGGGTTGGGGAAAGTAGGTTGGTTATTTCTTTGCTTTGTGTCTAGAAGCCACATATGAGTGAGTACATATTATATTTGTCTTTCAGGGTCTGGGTTACCTCACTAATATGTTTTTTTTTCCTAGATCCATCCATGCAAATTTCAAGATGTCATTAGTTTTTACTGCTATATAATATTCCACTGTGTAAATTTGCCACATTTTCTTTACCCATTCTTTGGTTGAGGGGTATCTAGGTAGTTTCCAGGTTCTGTCTATTACAAATGGTGCTGCTATGAACATGGTTGAGCACATGTCCCTGTGGTATGATTTAGCATTTTTTGGGCATATACCCAACAGCAGTATTGCTGAGTCTTGAGGTAGATTGTTTCCTAATTTTTGGAGAAATCACCATACTAATTTCCAAAGCGGCTGTGCAAGTTTGCACTCCCACCAACAATGGAGGAGTGTTAGGCTTACTTGATATCTTCTCTAGCATGAACTGTCATCAGTGTTTTTGATCTTGGCCATTCTGTTAGGTATAAGATAAAATCTCAGACTTCTTTTGATTTACATTTCTCTGATGGCTAAGGATTTTGAGCATTTCCTTAAGTGCCTTTCAGTCATTTGAGATTTGTCTGTTGAGAGTTCTCTGTGTAGGTCTGTATCCCATTTTTATTTTTTAATTTTGAATTATCCCTTTTAAAGAAAAGTGTTTTTTTGCTGTTTTTCATTTTGTATTTTTTTATGCTCAAATAGATACAACAACACAGCAAAATACATAGTTTATGGCCATACACATGAAGTGATGATGACAATGAAGGTCATTCCTTATAAAGTAGTGTACCACATTTGAAAGGTGTTGCCAGTTTGGCCCCTCTGCCTTCTTAAGTCTAACTTTCCATGATAAGGTGATATATAGTCTTAAACACAGCTGCACTCACCCAGGGTGGGTCACTTCTTTCTTCCTGCCTATTGAAAAATGAACATCTACGAACAAGCCTCTCATTGTGAGGGTTTCAAATACAACCTCCAATTACAAGTGCATTTACATTCTCATTTGTGCTGGCCTCACAATTTCATTTCATGCTCACTCCACTTATATGGGGCTGTATATATAGATGCAGCTCTTTCACAGGTGTGATATAGAAAATGCTTAAAAGATTGCGCAAATTGAAAAATCAAAGAAAGAAAGGGTAAAATACATAATACTGTAGTGAACCTTTTCCTGCACATAAAGTGCTAAGAGACCTTTACTAATCACATATGATCCAGCCTCTGGTTTTACAGCTTCTCCAAATATATGTCTAAAGTAATAAAAATGATCTATACATCACATGAAAATAGCATTTCCCAAATTGTTTTCTATAGGCATTCTTATCATAAGAATGTTGTTAGGCTTCTGGAAAAAGGAAAGTAAAAGTATAGCATGAACAAATGATTTTGGGAACATTGCATATTAAAGAAGCTTTTTATATACCCTTGATGAATGTATACATATTAAATTCTTTAAGGGTTTTGTGGTTAAGAAGGTTAAGAGTGGTTAACCCAGTATTTTGAAAACTTCATTTTTTGTAGGCATCATGACAAGATTTTCCTTAATGTACTTGTTAATACATTACAGATTCAGCACCACAAAGAAGGAATATTGAGGTAAAATAAAGCAAAAATAAGTAGAATCAAATGAGAGAATGCAGGGAATTTATTGATTTTTTGCTAACAACTGAATATTTCTTTCCTGATACGATTGTGGTGATTAATCTCAGTTATCAACTTGATGAGATCTGGAATGACCACCACGGAATGTTCGTGGCAGGTTATCCCACTGTGAGTGACATCACTCGCCAGGCTGGGATCTTTGACTATATGAATAAAGGGAGACTGAGATCATGAACTGAAGTGTCTGTTACAGGATGCTTTTTGACTGGGCATGGAATGTTAACAGTTGTCTCCAGCTCACTCTGCTGTGATTCCATCGTCATGATAGACACCTTGAATCGTGAACTGGGTTAACTCTGTCTCCTTTGACTCACTTTTGGGAGGGTGTTTTATCACAGCAGCAGAAAGGAAAAGTAATACACAACATTGCTGCCTGGAAGTGGAGCCAATGCAGTGATAAACCTTGCCACAAAGGTCTTGGAACTCTATTGAGCTGTAATTAAAATACTTCGTTACTTTGGGCTACAGAGGATGTAGCTGGATGGCTAAAAAGCTTAATGGGCAATTCTAGAGGAAGTTTGGAAGACAAGATTGCTGAGAAAACAGTAGACAGTGGAGGCCAGGTACACAAGAAAATGAAGGTAATGTTAGAAACTATTCTAGAGACTATTTCTATGTTATTTCCTAAAGACCGGGTTTCATTCTTCCTTATGTCCCGAGTCATTAACTGAAGTTGAATTTAAAAGAAATGGACTGCCGGGTGGTGGTGACGCACACCTTTAATCCCAGCACTCGGGAGGCAGAGGCAGGTGGATCTCTGTGAGTTCGAGACCAGTCTGGTCTACAGAGCTAGTTCCAGGACAAGCTCCAAAGCCACAGAGAAACCCTGTCTCGAAAAACAAAAACAAACAAACAAAACAACAACAACAAAAAACACCAGAAAACAAAAGAAGAAATGGACTGGACTTCAAGAGATGATAGTGTAATTGTGGAGGAGAGAGAGAGAGAGAGAGAGAGAGAGAGAGAGAGAGAGAGAGAGAGAGAGAGAGAGCCGTAACTGTCCTTGGTTACACTGGAACAATAGGAAAAGGTCCCTGAAAGCAATATTGTACCCATTAGAGATAACATTTTGTGGAGATTTAAATTCACTGAAAGAGAATTGTTTAAACTAGAACAGAGGCTGAGACTGAAGGAGTGTCCTGATTCTCAGAAGCAAACACATGAAAAGGTATTTTCCTCTGGTCAACTTGCAGAAGGTGATTCTCTTCTGTTCCCAGAGGTGGGGGTTGACATCCCAACTTGGCAACAAAATTTGAAAGTGTCATCCAGGTGGAACTAATTTTACAGGTTAATTTAAATCATGGAGAGTTGCCTTATGTTTTCATAGAGCAATTTGGGTAGGACAATGAATGACAGGGTTGAAGTCCATGCAAAGAGGCTCTGAGCAGACACCGTGTAAAGCTGTGAAGGTTAAGGCTAAATTGCAACAGAGATGCAAAAGATGCTGCAAAAGGCAGATCCACTTGATACCTACTGAGGAAAGCTTCAGGCACAGAGTGGACTGACTCAAGGCACAGGTTGTTGTGCAGTTAGCAGAGATGGAGGGGAAGATTTACATACTCTCTTTGGTGTCTAGTTGACTTATTAGCCATGATTCAGAGATGCTGGACATGGAGTTGCAGAATTTGACCTTTGCCCTACTTGGTTTTAGTATCACTTTGGTTGTGTGTTGTGCTTATATTAAGCCATTTGAAACAGGATGATTTGTTCTATGCCATGATATGATTGAAGTATATAATTTGTTTTGATTTTATAGAATCTCACACTTCAGAGATTGCCTTGTGTCTCAGATGAGATAAGTAGTTTAGACTTCTTTATTTTTTTTCTTTTGGTTTATCGAGACAGGGTTTCGCTGTAGTTTTGGAGCCTGTCCTGGAACTAGCTCTTGTAGATCAAGCTAGCCTCGAACTCAGAAAGATCTGCCTGCCTCTGCCTCCCGAGTGCTGGGATTAAAGGCGTGTGCCACCACTGCAAAGCTGTATTTTAGAGTTCTAAACTGTTGAAACTAATAAAGACTATCAGTACTTCAGAAGTTGGAAAATATTTTGACTTATATGATAAACATGTGAGAATTTGGAGATAAAGAGTAATAGGTTATGATTTAAAATGGTATCTAGTGGACAAGGAATACGGTTGAAATAATTAATTTCAGTTGCCAAAATAATGAGGTCTAGACTTGCCTAAGAGATGAGCTTCTGCTCATGTCTATGGAGATCCTTTGATTAGATTGAGATGGAAAGACATGACCAGTGTGGGTACCACCATTCACCAAATGTGGATCCTGAGCCACAAGGAAAGGAGAGAGTGAGCTGAGAGCAAGCATGGGATGTTTTCTGTAATGTAGGCAGATGACTCTAGCTCTTTGAACTGTGGAGTCACTTCCAAATGAACTATAATCCAGAAGTGTGCCGAAACTGACATTTCCCATATTTAATTGTTTTGATCAGGGTGTTTAATTAAGATTGCAAGAGGAAAACTAAGACACGATGAATTCTGAAGGCAGAGTCTTCTGTGTTAATTAAGTGGTGATGGTAGAACAATCATGAATGGAATTAGTAACCCGAGAGATATTATTTCTATCTCTCAATCTTTCTGACTCTGTCATTATCTCTGTCTCTATCTTTATCTCTGTCCCTCTTTTTGCTTTCCCTCTGTTTATTTCTTTTTCACTGATACTATGACATAGTAAATAGATGACCATCTGTAAGGCAGGAAACATGCTTTTACTACTGAATCTACAAGCATCCTTACAATAAATAAGAAATAAATATTAGTTAATACACCTATACTATGGCAATTCATTTTATCTGCTTAAACTGAGCACAGTTGTTTAAGGATTTACTTTTAAACTTTATTTAATGAGTATTTGTATTACCTGCATGTATGTCCAATGTTTTGTGATATTTTGATCTTATTCTGTCAATAAAGTTTGCTTTGAGTCAGAGGGCATAGCTAGCCTCTAGCTGACCAAAATTAACCAGAGGTTTTTGGAGGAATGAGGACAGATAGGAGACAGAAAATATTAATGCAAGTTTGAGAGATTATGTCAGCATTTCAAAAGGAAGAAAGGAAGATATAGGAGGTCACTGGTCACTTTTCTGCTACCTCTCTGATCATTCAGATTCTCACCCCGATATCTGAAGTCCCGAATTTTTTTATTGGAAAGGCATTTGTCCGTGACATTCATGTAGTGTGTGCAGAGGCCAGAAGAGGGCATCAAATTCCTGAACTGAAGTTACCAAGGACTGTGTGGCATCACATGGTTCTAGTAATTACAATGCAACCTGCAGGCTGCAAGAGCAGCAAAGACTCTTACCCGTCAAGCCATTTCTCCAGCCTTTTAGTAAGTTTTGTTTTAGGATTATTGGTATTGTATAGGAGTTTGGATTCTGGAACATACTGGATTCAGGACATATCTGAACTGATTTTCCCTACCTCAGTTATAGCTCATTTACCACAAGTAAAGTCAGTCCATTGCTAGGCCTCAGTTCCCCTATCTGTAAAATGGAGTTAGTAACAGGAAAAACTTGTAATGTTATGCTGTTGTATGTTGCATCCAAGGGCCCAAACCAGTAATTGTCACAGAATGATAAGATAAAATGGGGAGTACACATAAAACTATAATCATATGCCAAACTTAAGAATGCTCTCACTAATAGGTGATCATCTCTATCCCCAATTTCGGTTTTCACTAAATTATCTGCAAGCTTGCAGCTCAATTTTCGATTTACCATAAAAACAAAACTAAAACTAAATATATTTCCTATTATTTCTGTCATTTAAAAATGTTGTTAATTAAGTTTACTATAGATAGAATCTTAGCATACTTAATCAAATTATACCAGTCCTCTTTATTCTTTATTTGTCTTCAGTACTGAGGATCAAACATGGTGTCCCTGGTTACTCAAGCTAAAATTACATGGCTGAGATACATTGCAAGCTCTTAGCAGTGTAATATTATAAATTCAGTCAAGAACAAGTGGATTCCTGACCTTATAGCGAGCTGTAAGCTTATAAACACGGTTGTATTTACTGCCAAGTTTGTGGTAATATGTTTTGCAGCAACCATCGGTCACTATTATTCTCATCTTTTCTTTGAGAAGGAGGAAGTCATAGATTGAAATGAACTGGCTATGTCCTAACATTTGTCAGCGCTGGAGCAAAAGCTTACATGAAGCACTCTGAGCCCAGGCCTTTAGCCACTGCTGTCAGCAGTGTTGGAGTGTCTGCTGCAGGCCACACTGCAGTGCCTTCTCACTTGTACTACTTTTGTAAGTATACTCCCCAAATGCCCCCATATCCACAGAAGGAGAAAGACCATGTCTGCTGAACATTGAGGAAAATGGGGTGCTAAACTTTCCAGTGACTCATCTAGTGCCAAAGTGGAAGTGGAGGGCCTCTTTACAGGACTTGAACTCTGTTTGGAAGTCTGGAAATATTTTCAGACTTCTGGGTTAGAGTCCTGGTTTAGACAGTTGTCTTGTTTATTTATATTCATTAACAGTTCAATTTAAATAGCTATAATTCATATGTTTGTAGCATTTTTCAGAACTTCTTGATTTGTTATGATACATGGGGTTCGAGTTTGGTATTCCAAACACTTCCTTAAATCCTTAAAACATTTGCATAACTTAACTTCCTCTGCTTCCCCAGGATCAGTGTTGTTTGTTCTTTCAACTGTCTTCTCATTGTTGCTCCCTGATCACCCTCCTGTAAATACTTCTAAAGAAATGCTGTCTTCCCTTAAGTCCTCCTCAAGGAGTTCCCACACCCTGCTTTTTCCAAGGTATGTGTAACTTAACCAAGAACAATGTTTCTATTGTTCCAGATTCTAGTTTCCAAACAAGCTTACTTTAGTGACTTATATTTTAATCTCCATAAAGTATTTTTGAGTGTTGATACTTGTAACAAAAGTTCAAAGTGTAGGGAAGATATATATAGAGAAGACATTTCCCTGCTAATGGTATTTTCTACTTAAACAAGCATTTCTTTGTCACCAGATATAACTGCAGGGAGCTAATAGCTACTGTCTGTCACATGTGGTGTGTGTGTGTGTGTATGTACATACCTGAAAGAATGCTTATATAATGTGTACACACAACTTTACAATATTTGCTAAATTATAAGAAAGGCATAAATCTTGCTTATTTAAAAAATGATGTATATCAAAGGTTGCAAAGTGTTTATGTATAATCAACCTTTTTAAAATTTAAAATTTAAAAATTTTGAATTTTCTCTCATTCTTTCAGTATCAAAAGCATTATTACAATAATTAGATTTTTTTTACATGTGCAAGATAAATTCAGTAGGATAAGATGCTTGAAATGGCCTTGTTAGTGAAAGAAGAGCAAATTTAAAATATTACATAAGTTTTGAAGTGGCCATTCGAAATGGATATATAAATTCATCAGTCTACAGTTCATTGAAGGATGTGTCTCTTTGAACATTAAATTATAATAGTTGATGACTGCTGCAATTTTTTTTTCTTTTTTCTTTTTGGTTTTTCGAGACAGGGTTTCTCTGTAGCTTTGGAGCCTGTCCTGGAACTCCATTTGTAGACCAGGCTGGCCTCGAACTCACAGAGATCCGCCTGCCTCTGCCTCCCAAGTGCTGGGATTAAAGGTGTGCGCCACCACCGCCCGGCTGCTGCAATTTTTTGAACAGATCTTATCTTACATTTATTTGTAAAAACAGCATAGGGTACTGATCTTCTGCAAATGTACATGTGTGTCACACCAGCCCATTTGTCTCACATTAGTGGGTAGAAACTTTTTCTATTGGGCCTTCACAGTGGCCTGAGAACCTTTGGGAGCCTGAGCTGGAGCCTGGGACAGAGGTGGAGCTGAGGCCAATGCCTGGATTGAACCTTGGGCTTTGGTTGGGAGAGTCTATGACCCTTGACCATGTAGCTCTAATCTACTTTCCATGTTTTGGGTGAGTGATAAAAACAATGGCTGAGATTGTGGCTGAGGTTCTTTGGCATCTGAGGCTTAACCAGCTTGGGTTTGATGGGTTTTGTTGGCCTCCAAACAGGCACTCAGTGATTTGACATTGTTTGCCTGTATTTTCTTTCTTCAGGCCTTTCTTATTGTGCTTCTTGACAAAGCACATGTTCCTCAGGAACTTGGGGTAAACCTCCCTAAGAAATTTGTACCTTTATGACAAAGGTTTCTTGATTCCATATGTGTGCTATTTGGGGAATTGGTTGTGTGGTGTGGTTCTTGGATTTGGCACTGTCCTCTGAACTCATAGCTCTGAAGTGTTTGTGCCGGGACATAACAATGTCCTCCTTTTACTCCTCCTCCTCCTCCTCGTGCTCCAGCTGCTACTTCTGGTTCTTCTTCTTCTTCTTCTTCTTCTTCTTCTTCTTCTTCTTCTTCTT
>JABTXL010012716.1:7222554-7256697 GCA_025134845.1 Neodon shergylaensis
ATTGGAACACTCAACTCTACATGGGGTACGGTCAGGAAATTCCTGCCAACAGAGAACCCCTCAAAGAGGATGCAGAAGCCATGTAACAGCCAGGGGTATGGAAGCCACCAGGATAACAAGTTCCTCTAAATCAACTGAGATGAATTTATATACTGAAATAGCAAACATAGGGCCTAAACTGGTCTGCACCAGATCTACGTATATACAACAGTTTTCAGTTTAGTGTTTTTATGAGATTCCCCAATATGTAAAGGAATGGGTCTCTAACTCTTCTGCCTTCTCTTGAACTCTTTCTTTCTGTAGGTTTGCCTTGCTCCTCTTCAGTGCGATAGATTTTGTTTTATCTTGTTGTATTTTGTTATGTTTTATTGTTGTCTCTTAGAAGCTTTTCCTTTTCTAATAAGTGTCAGTGAGAGAGTGGATCAGGACACGATGGAAGGTGGGGAGGAACTAGGAAGAGTAGATGGACGGGAAACTGTAATCAGAATATATTGTATAAGAATCTATTTTTCATAAGAAAAAAATAAGATATACAAGACAGTTATACATCAAGCCTAGTATATGAAGTAAAGAATGTGCTAAAAGAATTTTTAAACTGTGTGTCCTACCCATAGAAAATAACAAGCATTATTAATAAATAATCTTTATGGATTTTCTTTGTTTGAAAGGGCTGAAACCTAAAGAGATAATTCTGTTGAGTAAAGAGTTATTTTTCTTTATAATCATTGTTTTATACAAAATATGGAAACGAAAATGAATATAGTTTAAAATTTTAGAAAATGTTGTTTTAGGTGTATATTTTTAGCTACAAGCAGAATAACATTTAATATTGTGTGTTGAGAATTAGTGTGCATTCTGCTAATTTTGACTGCAGGTAAAACCATAGTACATTTTTCCCAATACACATAATCATTGAAAACGTTATTATAAATTGAATAAAACACCATCCATGTCTTATGATATACTTTTAATTCCTTTTAAATGATTGTTTTATTACTGTAATATAAAATATTTAATTAAATATTTTGAATCTATGCATTTCTTCACCAACCATAATACCTACATTAAAATTGAGCAGGTGCAATACCTGTCATGGTTTTCACTACGAAGTAAATGAAATGATAGACATGGTAATTGCATAAGTATAAACAACATATTTTCAGACAAAATTGTACATAAATTTTTTCAATTATATCAATATTTATTTTAAAAGAAAATTACACTGTAATAATTTTACTGTTGAATGTTAAAACAAAAATAAATATTCTAATCAAGTTTTAAACTGTTTAATTTCATATTTGTACTTTAAAACTGAAGCAACATACTCCTGGATGCATAAGGCTACACAATAAACCACATTAAAAGGAAAAATGACTAGATGCTCTCTATATATAGTGATTGAAATCACATTGTTATCGCCCTTGACTCACTTGCAGATCTGAGACTTTAGGAAGCTTTCTATTTTAAGCAAAATTATAAAGAATGAAAAGGAGGACAAGTCTTCTAACTTTCATAATTCCTCACCAAATTCATAAAAGATTGAGATTTTTGCTTGAATTCCCACAGATGTTACAAATATTTATAGAAATAGAATTTAGTTTGTTTAATAATTTATGATTTGGTGAACATCTTGAACTAAATTGCTAAAGTTTTAAATAGCCATTCCAATGTGTAATTTCATTTGTCCAAAAATCATCAGATTCAAGTGAAATGAAGACTTTGCTTAACTGAGTTTTCACTTTTCTTCATAATGTAAGGAATGTTTTCATAAATTTTTCTATAACATAATGAAATGAACTAAAAACAGATATTTTATATCAACCTGAAATGATTTTACTTTCGAGTACCCTGAAAGCTACTTTTATCACTGTAACTGGGGGTTAACAAGTTCCTTAGCATGAAAATCAAGTAGTCTTTTAAATTTTAAAACCTATTGCATTTTTTTTACTGATTTTATTGAGCTCTACATTTTTTTCTCTGCTCCCCTTCCTTCCTCTCGCCTCCCCTTCAACCCTAGCCCATGGTTCCTGTGCTCCAAAAAAAAACTTCTAATTAGTCTTTTTCTACCTCCCATGTAGATTAGGTCCATATATGTCTCTTTTAGAGTCCCCATTGCTATCTAGGTTCTCTGGGACTGTGAACAGCAAGCTGGCTTTCTTTGCTTCATATTCAAAGAACTAAAGAAATTAATAAACAATTCAATTAAAAAAAATGGGTTACAGACCTAAACAGATAACTAACTCTCAACAGAGAAATCTAAAATGGCTGAAAGACAATAAACGGAAATGCTCAACCTCTTTAGCCCTTGATAAATGCAAATCAAAACAGCTCTGAGAAACCTTACACCTGAAAAAAATGACCAAAATCAAAAATGCTGATGGCAATTTATGCAGGAGAGTTTATGAGGTAAAGGGTACACTCATGCATTGCTGATGGGAGTGCAAACTTGTACAGCCATTTTAAAAATCAGTATGACGATTTCTCAGAAAATTAAGAAACAACTTTCCAACTGTACTTTTTTTCTAGAGAAAAAAACTGAATATAATAACTTTATTTTACTTCTCTTTGTGGTTCAGAAAAGATGAAATAGAGCAAAAAAGTAGAAGTACTTCCAGTTTTGCTTTGCTTGTCGAACTCAGCATCAGCTGAAAACACCCTATTATTTTAACATTTTCATTTCCCCTTTTAAATAATGTGTCACTCTGGGATTTTCCTGAGCCAGTGACTCAGCTCTGTTCAAGACTAACCCTGAGGACACTATGTGATGAAAACTGTCCTCTTCAAAGACCGTGGGTTTAGTTAACAAGTGCAGAGACTACATGGCAATCAAGCTCAGTCAGTTCCTTTTAAATAAAAGAATTGGTAAGCCCTTTGCCTTTTATATTTAAAACCACCACAAAATGTTTTGTTGTCTCATCAGCAGCATATTATACTGTATTTAAATTTTATTATATTTCTTTTAGATTTTAACATAATACTTTTGCAAATGCAGAAGGCTAATATTAGAAATTCTGCAAACAGCACGCGCTCCTAATGAGGAAGGCAGGTAGCCCTTTTGCTTCTAATTACTTCTGCACAATTCCTTTTAACATTCTACAGCTGAGCTCTCATTTTAATCTCAGATGTCACCTTTGCCCTAAGACATAGTCTTGTTTAGGAAGAAGGCAGTGGCAAGCTTAAATCATTGCTAATGGCAGTCAGGAGGATTTCTGACTAAGTATTTCTTCTCATGGGAGCAATAATCACCAACTCACAGCCAGCTTGGGAATAATGACTAGAGTATTGTTGCTGTCTAATAATATCTAGGCTCAATCAGTACTTAATAAATGAACTCATGCATTAAAGATAATTTTCTGACGATGGTCAAACATTCCATTCAGGCCATGTTATTGAATAGAAGAGAAATACCACCACTCATCTGTCGAAGTACATCAAAAAAGGACCATCCCATGCTTTAAAACTACCAGTGTATCAGTATTTCTATGTAATTGTTGCTGCTTATTATGAAATAATTTACTTGTGTGTTTCCTTTCTTCCATCAGCTACAAGAAAGAGAGTTTTTGTGCAGGCAGAATGTTTAGTAAATCCTATAACCTATAATATCAGATTTTAGTTTATTTTTTCTCAGCTTATTTTATTATTGATATATATAATGTTAATCTGTTTCAATAAAGTTTTATATATTTTAAAACCAGGTAGTTTAAATTAATTTTCTATTACAGGACAAGTGTCATGCTTCATTTTGATTTTCTTTAAATGCCAATCACTCATAATGTACACCTATGCTCTTTTCAATTTTTTATTGCTAGGAGAGGGTATATTTTAACAACTACTTAGGTTAGAATACACTATCCCAGAGTGTTTTCTACCTGTCCACAAGAACACGGGGTAACCTTTCCCTTCTCAAAATTTGTTGCTTTCATCTTCCTTTTCTCTGTCACTCTTTTTGTATGTTGTATAACATGTCATAGACACTTTTATAGTAGAAAACACAGAGAGAGACAGAGACAGTCAGACAGACCAGGGTTTGTATACACTAGGCTAGCACACTACCACTGAGCTGTATCCCCAGCCCTGTAGTTTATCATTATATTTTTAATTGCAATTTTAGGGTTGTGTGTATTTCTCCTGTATGTAGCAAACAAGTTCATTCTCTTCTTATTGATTAGTTTGAAAATTATCTGCAGACATTTGTTTTTGCTTCTGCTGGCTATTCTTTCAGATAATGGCATTCGGAAACTTGAAATGATCTCCAAAAACCTCAACAGTCATTTCTGTGGAAACTCTCATGGTGGAAGACTTTCTTGGGTAAACACGGGTGTACACTTTAAATGTTAATAGAGTCATATTTATACAAATTTTCTACCCAGTTAAACTTCTACTAATAATATACTATGTATGTATTCCACCCATGTTTACTTTGTATTATATAAGAGTCTTCATTATAGGGTCTGATAAGCAAAAATTCCTGACTGCTGGTGACATCAAACATCTCCATTTCCTCAATGGTTTCTTTCATCTTATATAAACTCTCAATTTATACTTATGCTCATTTTATTATCATAATTTTTATTTATTTATTTATTTATTAAAGATTTCTGCCTCCTCCCTGCCACCGCCTCCCATTTCCCTCCCCCTCCCCCAATCAACTCCCCCTCCCTCATCAGCCCAAAGAGCAGTCAGGGTTCCCTGCCCTGTGGGAAGTCCAAGGACCTCCCCCCTCCTTCCAGGTCTAGTAAGTTGAGCATCCAAACAGCCTAGGCTCCCACAAAGCCAGTACGTGATTTTATGTTTTAATGTAATGTAGTGACAATATATTTTCTTAAATATTCAACATTCTATTTTTCTTCTAAAGTTTAAATTTTTCATCTAGCTTACAATCCTTTCAGTTATGCCTACTTATGGCATCATAGGCATATATAAATGAGAAAAGACTGTTCAAATTTACTATTTTATTCTGATGTCTCTTATGTATTATTCTTAAATGTATGTAAAATTTAGTTTATTCCATTTATATAAAATTTTAGACTACACACACACATACACACATATAGTCTTTCTCTAAAACCACTTATAAAAAATTGTATTAGTTTTAGATTTGAAAAGCCACAGAACACTATTTTGTACCTTAGAAATAAAAAGGCTGCTTTCTGGTCTGTGATTTTGTTAAATGCCCTGGCTCCTTGCCAAGCCAAGAAAATCTCCTCAAACCACTTACTTTCTGTAGTAAGCTGGAAGCTGACAATGCCCATTTATCTGGAGAAAAAAAACCCACCATGACTCTATAAACTCTTCTGCCATGTGTTTTAGCTGTTAATGACATCCCGTTCATACTCAAGAATAAGAAAGAATGAGGAAAGATAAAATTAAGGGCCGGTGAGATGGCTCGGATTGTATAGTGCTTGATGTGCAAGCCTGGTGACTTAGGTTTGATCATCAGATCCCATGGTGGAAGGAAAACTCAGCTCCCCATAGTCATGCTGTGACACACACACATCAGCACTTCCATGTGTACATCATGCACAGATACACATATCATAACAGAAAGGCTGCTTTACTCTTAGGAACTCATGCTTTCTTTCTTTCTTGCACAAATGAGGTCTTCCAGGAGTACACAAGGCCATCAAGGATCAATCAGTTTTAAAATTCTGCTGCCCTACATTAAAATGGACAGAATACTAGAACTCTGTGTTTGTGTGTGTGTATGTGTGGTGTCTACATACATGTAGGTCATAATAAAACTTAGGAAATTCTTTTTTTTTTGCCTTTTATTATGTGGATCCCACAAATGAACTGAGCTCATTGGGGCTTGGTGGTAAGTAACTTTATGTGTTGAGCCATCTTGCCCTGGTGAATGATTTGAGAAGATGTCTCACTTAAGAACATAGCAGACAATGAGGACTGCTGAGAAGTCAAGAACAATGGCACTGGGTTTGGATCCTACTGCATGTACTGGCTTTGTGGGAGCCTAGGCTGTTTGAATGTTCACCTTACTAGTCCTGGAAGGAGGTGGGAGGTCCTTGGACTCCCCACTGGGCAGGGAACCCTGACTGCTCTTGGGCTGATGAGAGAGGGGGAGTTGATTGGGGGAGGGGAGGGAAATAGGAGGCGGTGGGGAGGAGGAGACAGAAATCGTTAATAAATAAAAAAAAGAACTGTTTGAAAATATGATTCAAACATGTAGACTAAATAAATAATTTTATTATTTTGCTAGCATCATTCATTATAAAATGATGCTAGAAATATAGTAAAAGTATTCTTTCGTAACTTTTAGTCGTTGGTATCATAAACATTAAGGTATGTATGAAGGTTTATAAACTGTACTATATCTGTTTCATGAGGAAGAAAGAATATTTCAAGGAATTTCTAACACAATAAATCTCTGTACCTAATGTGTCAAACTTATTTCTCATCCACTCTTCATGAATGGTGCCTACTGGTTCTCTTCCACTACTGGTTCAGCTCCGTATCTACTGTCTTGGTTCTGGGTCAGTCCCATTAGCCCTTATTAAAATAATCATACTATTACTCTTACAACCTGAAGAAGATGCTCATTGTAACAGAAATGACTAAATCATATAGAAGTGTTTAATTTTCAATGACTAAATAAATATGTTCTCAACTCAGTGTTTTCAATATTAGATACCAAAAATCCCATGGCTCTTCCAATGTCAGCCATTTCTAAGGGATAATGGTAACCAAAGGGAATACACAGTTGGACTGGAAAATAACAGTGACTTATTTATTGTAATACTTTCAATATATTTTTATTCTTTGAGAATTTCATACATAGGTATAATGTATTTTGCTCATATTCATCTGTATTTTTCCCTCCAATTCTAGACCAGCTCCATAACATCCCAAATATATGTCATTTGCTGACTGAGGATCAGTCTCCAGTAGCAGCAGGACTCAAAGGGAATCCACAGAGTTGGCATACAAAGACTTTTTTATCTGAGGGGGTAAAGGGAAAAAGAAACTCATTCACTATCTTGATAGTTTTCTTCTTTATTCTTCTTCTCTACTTTCTGTCCTTTATTTTCCTGATTTCCTTCTCTCATTCCTGATATTTCCCTTCTAATTCTATCTTTATCCTTGACGGTTCTTTCTAATTATATCCTTATTTTTTTCTTATTCTCCCATCCTTCCTTCTTCTCTCTATTTTTTCTCTGCAGCTGAAATACCAAAATAATCTTTCAGTCAATATAGAAATTGCAATGTGGGTGCATTGTCTTTTTCAAGTGAATGGTTATAATGAATACAAATTAAAAACAGCATGTTTTTCATATCCCTTACATGATTAAACATTTAACATATTACAGGTGAAAAACAAATTATACACATGAACACACATGCATTCATACCCAAATAACTTGTTATAGATTAACAGAGTATAAGCAAGCAAGACATTTTTTTCAGTCAGTCATTTTACTGGCAGGTTGTGCTTTGTAGTTACCAAGAAAGGAACAATCATTTTATTACTTATCTTGAAAGGCAATCTTATAAGGAATCATAAGGGACTCACAAACCTACACTCTTATACATGAAAAACAGTCATATCTATTTTAAATCTTTAAGGTAATACCCACTCATCAATAGTTTTTATTAAGATATTGAGGACAAAAATGGATATAAGGAATTAATACCCATTGGTCATCAACCAATTGGTTGACGATCATCTACCTCTAGCCATCAATCTTAGCAAGAAAGACATCAGCTAATGATAACTGGGCTGCTTTGTTCTTGTTCCTTGACCTTAAAGAGTTCTGTACTCAACTATGTGAAAAATGTTGGATTGCCTTCTTGAATTTTCATCTGAAAGCTATTTTTCCAAAGCTTTGTTTCTGCTGTGATGTGCCCTAAAACCTGTGAACGTATCTCTCAACATTAAGATTAGAAATATTTAAACTACTTGGGCTACCGGGACTCAATTGTTTTTTTCTAACCATTAGTCTATATGGCTACTCAAAAGTAACTCATGTGTTCTAGATGTGTGGTACTTCCTTGTTTTAGTTTTTAATCATCAAAGCTCTACTTAAACAAACATTGTTATTATCAACTGGATAGTACAGCTTAGAAAGAAGACATCATCTTCATAATAATCCACAGGTAAAACACCGAGTAGAATGGGATATTTCCTTGATATAAACACACTGCATTACAGGCAGTGGGGTCTCCCCACACCCATTCACACCATGCTAGATACCAGAGAAAGATGGTCACCGCAAACATGTAAAGGCCCAGGAGAAGCAAAAACCATTCTGGAGTCTGTGATCTCAGGGCCTTGCCTTTCCAAGATTTACTCATCAGTGAATTATCTCCTGGTGGGCTGACACTTGAACTTCAATTGCCACCTGCTTTTTCTCTGATATGGAGATATCAGAGATATTGTGTCCTTTTTATTTTTAATAAACCCAGAGTCCAATTGTGCTGCACATACTCAGGTTTACTCTGACATCCACTGGAGTGTGAGTGACCTTCCAACATCCACACTCTTAATTGTTTTGAGACAGTCTTATGACATATCCTGCTGGTTTTGTGATGTCTATAAAGAACTGACTGGCCCCAAACTAGTAGAGATCCACCTGCCTCTGGCTCTTGAGTGCTGATATAAAGGTGCGTACCATTACTCTTTGCATGGGACCATGCTCTTAAACGGACTCTCCCTCTCTAGAAAATCATCTGCTGTCAACAGATTCTTAATTAAGAGGAGTGGGGACATGACAAAGGAGCAGTGGTAGCACATGCCTTAAATCCCAGCACTTGGGAGGCAGAGGCAAGTGGATCTCTGTAACTTTGAGGCCACCCTGGTCTAAGGAACAAATTTCAGGACAGTCAAGGCTATACAGAGTTACACTGCCTTCAAAACAAAACAAGCAAACAAACAAATAAGGAATGAAGTCATGAGTGCCTCTCCCCACTCCATGCTGTAACGTTAAATGGATTTTTCTTGTGTGGGTGTTTAACAAGCAACCTCAGCTGTTATGAATTTCCAAGTACTAGTGATTCTGTAATGTCAAGAAGAGAAAGAAACAGTGGTTTACAACATTGCTGAAAAATCATTATGTCTCTTCAGGTGAGGTGTGCAGCTGTCATTTTAATATTAAAACATCCATTAGAGAGGGAGGAAAGGTTCACTAAAAATGCAAAATGTTAGAAGAATTCACAGGAAACTTCCAAAAGTCAAAGGGCTATTCTGGGAGTTTATACAAACAGTAAACAATAGGCTGAGGCAGAGGAGACCCATCTGTGGAGCCACCCACATGCCATGTAGAGAATATCAGTGACATTGCCTTGATACTTAAACGACTGCCTCAGATGATTTTAACATGAGGGCCTGCTTGTTGGGGTTTCTCTCCTGCCCAGTTTCTAAAGCCAGTAAGTTCCAAAGAAAATCACACAAAAGTCTACATGAATTATAAACTGATTGGCCCATTTGCTCAGGCTTTTTATTAGTTCTTATAACATATATTAGCCCATTATTCTAGTATATGTTAGCCACGTGGCTCAGTACCTTTTACAGTGGGGTAGGTGACATCCTGCTTCTTCGGTGTCTGGACAGGACTGGGGAGGAATGGGCTTCCTCCTATCCAGAATTCTCCTGTTCCCATTGACCTGCCTCTACTTCCTGTCTTGTTGTCCCACCTCTACTTCCTGCCTGACTACTGGCCAATCCACGTTTATTTAAAAATAATTGACAGAATACAGACAATTCTCCCACACCAGATGTTTGAGACATCTGTGCCCCTTCAAGGATGCTCAGCTAATGCTCATAATTAACTCCAATAAACTCAAAGGTTCTTCTAGCTAGACATTGATAGAACTTTTCATTGGTCAGATATTTGGGCACTATTTATTGTGAATAAGTGTTTTGCTCATGTCTTCCCAAGGAAAATAAAGCAATGGGATCATTGGTGCTAATGAAACCGAGAGATCAGTCTTGTTGGCATTATGACAAATATGTGTTTCTTAAAGAACTGTAATAAAACGATACAATAAATATGGTTTCTTTAGAAGGAATGTGTACTGATTAGTACTTGGTGAAATAAACTTTAAGCATTTGAGAAAGAAAAGTAAAATAAATAGTTGGTGATAGAAATCCTTGTTCATGTTAAAGCCAGAGTAGCACATTCAAACTGATTGGAAAATATGAAGCAGTCCCCGTGTCACCATGCAAGAGTGGACATGTAATTTTATTAATTAATTTTGGTTTTAGTCAGTAGTACTTGGGAAAGGCTAGTTTACATACACCTATTGATTTATTAATGAAGTGATGGTTCTCCAAGAAGTGGAATGCACATAGATTTTCATACATTATAGGAAAGTATGTGTTAATATGAAAAATAACCACAATTCATTCAAAATTAACAAATCTACAAAATAATTCTGGTACCTAAGGTTTAGGAAACATTGCTGCAGAGGGAGCAGAAAGACTGTGTAACTTCCAGAGGACCAGCGCATTTGCTGTGAATCTGTATCTCCTAGTAATGCCAGTATTAACACGCATAAAGTCTCAACAGCATGACTGCCTAAAGATGAACTGAATGAGGTCAATAGACATGCCCAAGTAGATGATGAAAAGGCCAAAAGGGCTCAGCCTGACACAACTGTGGGAAAGTGAGGATTGCTGACAGTGGGAGAAACAGTCTTCCCAGGGACAAGCATACCAATTACTTATCCAATACCAAATGGTCAGCATAGGGAGCAAGTTTACAAGGAACATTATAAAGAGTGAGCAGGTTGTATTTAGGAATATATGTATATATAAACATGTATATATGCATGCAACAATTAATAGGAAAAAACATGGATTTAAAGAGAGCAAGAGAAGTTATATGGAAGATTTTAAAAGGAAATGATGTAATTATATAATAATTTCAAAATTAAAAATAGAAATAATTGTACATGATGTGATTCAGTTTTGCTGATAATCATTCATAGTTGTGTAAGAAATAGTTTGTAAAATTTTACTATTTAAAATCAAAGTGTATATACAAATGTATATAAATATGTCTACATATATGTATATGTGTACATATATCATGATAAAAATATTTGAAATTTAAGTATGTATTAAATTTTACTTTTTATTTTCTGACATATTTTCTACATTTACAATTATCTTACCTAAGATCTTTTATGTTACAGCCCATGCAATTTGCTAAGCACATTTAAATTTTATATAATAGGAACCTCCTTTCACTCATATAAACACTACAGTGTTTAGCTTGTATTTTTGTCTCAACTGTTTGACTTTAGCCTCAGTTCCATAGTACTTCTGCATGGCTTGGTACCCTGTGGGTTCCCACTTTTTTTTTTTTTAGCTAAATCTGGAAGAGTCAAATGACACTTTGAGTCTTGCTTGGTAAACTGTGAAAACTATTCCATGCTTCATAGAAACCTCATTTTTTCCTAAAGTATGTGTCAAGATAGCATCTTTTCAGGTGGTGAGTATATATTTAGTAATTTTTCATCTTGGCTAACATTGTCTGTTTCAGTGCAAAGAAAGCACTTAGAGATCTGATAGAATAAGATGGTTTCTTCTATGAAAGTATAAGGAAAACCCCACACTTTTGAATGTGAAAAGGACTGTGAATAAAATAACATGCCCTAAATAGCATCAAGCTAGAATAGCATTCTGACTGACTCTCTGGCTCCTGGTTTAAGAACTGTGTGTTTCTTGAGGAACATGATTGCTCTAATTTCTGTGATATTATAGCCAGTGTTGCCTGCAAAATTATGTAGTTTAGCTTGCCCGGTGTTTAATTAGGATTCGCGAGCTTTTAGGACCATCAACTATCTCATGTCAATGTTTTTGTTATTATGTTCCCATTTCCATGTTGTCAGCACAATTTGTTGTTGGTTTTGATTTTCTGCCTTGTTAAAAGAGATAGTTCTTTTAAAAAAAAAAAGGCAACAACAAAAGTTACTGGACTCCAAAACTTGCTCTGTGAGGGTTGGAAAGGCTATAACATTTAAGGATAACTAGGAGACTTTAAGAAAATGTAATTCAACAATAGTAAAAGCCTTGTGACTACTTTTTATTTTTGCAATGCACTGTAACTAGATATCCACCGATGAAGTGTGTGTGGTTGGTAATGTAAAGAGTGGTGTAAAGGGCAAATCAGTACCTTTAAAAGGGCTTAGCACTAAAAAGTATTTTTTGAAGCAATGCAGTCAAAGCAATAGAAGGTGAAATAATTTAATTAATACTTATTAGATACTATTAGTCTTTTTACATACAGATTACAAAATATATTTTCGATTATGAGGAATTATTATTTGTGTGATCCATTTCCAAGAACATTGCTTAATTTAGAATATTAAAGTTTTTTTACAAATATAGCATATATTCTTCCTCTTGATTATGTCTGTTTCTGTGTCAGCTCCAGTCAGACTAACCTGCCCAGGTTCAAAAGGAAGAAGATGCAGACTTCTTAGCATGGGGTTGCCCTTTCTTCTGTTGGTCTGAAACAGTTTTGACTCAGTGCTTCAGTGGGAGAGGAGTTCACCCTGACTCATCTCTGTCGCGGAGGGGATGACATCCAGCACACCGAAGAAATCCAGCACACTACTGAAGCCTGAGTCATACACAGGACCCTGATCTAACCCACAGAGTCAGATACATTAACAGTATACTGAACATGGCCTGGATCACTCTCAAAATGAAAATGAAAATAAAAAATGGGTTTTAGATGATTGAGAATAGTATTGTTTCATTTCTGGAGTGAGGTAAGAATTTGCAGGAGGGATTTGGGTCTCCTTTTCTTACCACATTATAAATTCACATAATAGTTTAGTTTGTCATGAGTTTATATGGGTAAAACATTAACACGATGGTCAAATACTTAAGTGTGATTTGAATAAGAGGATATCCATGTCTATTGGTGCTTAGATATAAGTAAAGGCAAAATTCACATATAGTTTAAAACACATTTAGTAGTGACTATTGAAATACTAAAAAAATTAAAGCATTTCATATTTAGATAATAAACTTATTTTAAATTTATCCTTAGTGAAATCTTGGTCAAGCAGAGATGTATATCTGGGTTTATTTCACATTGTGTGTAAAACAAAAATAGAAAATCATTAGAGGTGTATTTCTCTGCCAACATTATTTTATTTTTCAGATTTTATATTGTGACTTTAACTAAAAAACATATCTTTGTATTATATAAAACATGGAAAACAGAGCACTTGCTCTTACACTGGACTTTCAAAATTTGACAGTATTCATCAGTTAAGACTGAAATTTCCAATGAAAACAGAATTATTGCATTCCAATAGTCTTTAGTACTGTATCATTTGTTTTGAAATAAAGTACTCAGCATCCATATAGAAGGCCTTGGCATATTTATTGCAAGTTATTATCAGCTTCTTTTAATAAAGCTAATGGTCTTTAATATCAATAATTGATAAAAATTATTATTCCAATACAACCATAGAACTTTTGATGTATATAGAATACACATCTTAAGAAAGAGCTATGTTATGGAACCATAAAACTCAAATCTTTAATGACACAAACCACACAATTTAGATCACTTTATAGTATGACAAACTGTGTTAAGACAATTTAATGTTCCATAGATGACTTGGGGAGAAATTAATGGCCAAATCTTCTACTCCTGGTTCCGTATGTGGATTCTTAGGCTGCAATATTTAAATAGCTAGAGATGAGGCCAGTATTCTATGGGCTTTCTTCTTCCAGGGTCTAGAAATCAATGACTTGGATTGTGGTATTGAGGAATGGGAGTAAAAGAGAAAATAAGATCGTGGTCTAACTCTGTACTAACTCTTCCATTTTGACAAGTTGGTTGAGCTTCTCTGATTCACCTCCTTTTTAAATGTTTAAATAGATACCTACATGACAGCATGAGGCCAGTGAGTTTTGGAGATAATGTGTATAAAGTGTGTAATATTTACCAGGTTTACCCATTGAATCGTTTCTAATCTTGCACTGTTTACCCAGGAATAACACTTAGAAACTTCTGTTTTTAAGACATGCTCACTGACAGAGTTGTTCCTTTAGTTTAGTATTATGTTTTAGATGATTCTAAAATAAGTTTTCTAGGAGACAGAAACTTATTACTCATTCTTTCTCTACTATATTTGGTTGCCTTCTTTATATTTTAGTGTTTGTTAAAATAATGTAAGAAATTTTATTAGATAATCTGTTTAAAAGGATAGTTTTTATTTGAATGTTTTCATAAGATAGGTTTTCATCAGATCTTTTTTTGCTCTCTGCAACTCATGGTAAATCTTCCCTACCTCCTTACACCCCAAGGTTTATGCTCTTTTTCTCTTTCTGGCTCTCTAGAAATAAAAGAAGAACAGAAAAATGTTAGAACAGATAAAAAGTAGAAAAACAGAAAATACCAAAGCTATAAGTAAATAAATAAATAAATGTGTAAAATAACCATGCAGTCCATTTGGTGTTTTGGATAGTCCTGAGTATTGTACTGCCCAAGAGTGCAATTGATAATCCATTGAAATTCCATAGGCAAAAACAGATTCTCCATCTCTCAGTAGGTATCAGTGGCAAATAGCCTCTTGGTTAGGGGTGGGAATTTGTGTGAACAGCATTTTCTCCATGTCAGAATTTTGTTGGGTCTAAAATTAGGATAAATGAGGGAATATTAAAGGAGAGACAACTAAAAACCTTTGAAAACCAGATGGAGACCTGCTACTGTAGAAGTTTCCTAAATTTTATGGAGCCATATAATTTACTTGAAGTCATCATACAAGATGGGAAACAATACCTCTTCTAAATGTCTTTTCTCTTTTCATTCCTCTCTCTCTCTCTCTTTCTCTCTCTCTTTCTCTGTCTCTCTCTCGATTTCAAAACAGGGTTTATCTGTATAACAGCTCTGGCTTTCTTGAAACTTTCTTTATAGACCAAGTTGGTCTCAAACTCGCAAAGACCCATCAGTTTATGACTCCCGAGTGCTGTGATTAAAGGCCTGAGCCACCACTGCCTGCCTTTAGTTATCTATACCACAAGATAAAACCTCCTTGCCATGAATTGACTGCAGTTTTTTAAGTTCCTGAGTAAAGGGATCACACAGACCCTCTGACCCACAAAATAACAAAGGTTACTGAGAAGACTACTAGTTAACCCTCTTGATGGCAAGTCCCTATTGCTGAAGACACAACCTACCTTTGTCATCTAATATGGAGACATTCAACTGATATCAAACTGGAAGCCCCAAATCTACTTAGTAGCTTTCAAGGTGTTGGAAGTTACTTTGCATAACACCAGAAGAGAAATGTAATAGGATGTTTTGGGTTTTCTTTAGAATTTCGTATATGATCACAGTATTTGCATCACTCTCACTCCTCCCATTCTAGTTCTTCCCTCCAGCAAAACATACAAAGTTCACTGAACTTGGTTCCCTTATTCATATGTCTAGGACTGACCAGTCAAGATTGGACAACTATACAGTAGTTTGTACCTGCAGAGAATTGATTCTCTCTCTCTCAATAACCATTAACTTCCTGTATCTCTTCATTTAGGTGTGGGACTATGTGAAATTCCTCCTGTCCCTACTGACAGGTCAATTAGTATTTGCATTATGATGGTCTTATACAGACAACTATACTCATGAAAGTTCATGGGTACCTTTTCCTTGTTATATCTATGGGTACAATCTAATGATAGGAGTCCTGTTATTTGAAATTCCAGCTAATATTTGAAAAGCTTCACTGTAGGAAGGTATATCACATCCTCAGAATGTACATTTAACAATTATGTGTTGAAGTTTATTTTCAGTTTCTATTTAAGTCCAGATACCAGTCTAAGACGTCTTTCCCATTTATCTTAAACTACGTACAATAGTAGAAGTCCACTTTTAGAAGTTATTCTTTTATTCACAAGTAATAGAATTCTGGAAATATTTATCGAAGTAATATTTCTTGGGCAGGACTGATTCTTAGGATTTCTCTTTAGCAACAAAATATTAGGGCATAACTGCGATGAGATCTCTGTCTCTAAAGACCACCACAGTGGCTTATATTTTCTACTAGAGTCACATAAATAAATCCAAACCATGGTGAGAACATAAGACTCTTCTAGCAGTCTATAGAATAATCTTAGGATCTACCAATGTTGTTTGTAAGATCCATTAACAAAAAAATGACCATTTCCATACAGAAAAAGCAAGAAACCCTTGATGACATTAAGGTAGCTGGGTGTTCTGTTGCAGAGTTATCATTCTAAAAAATATTAAATGGGAAATACCCAGAAGATATTAGTGTATAGGTTTTAGCTGCAGGTCTCCAAAGCTTCAGTGAAACTGGCACATTTCCCAGCACATAACTATTTAAGAAATTGATATATTTAAACATAGTCTGTCTCTGTCTTAAAATGCAAAAACTTCCCTTATCTAGATTATTTTAAGAAAAACATGGCTTTTTTATAAAGCATAGTTTTAAAAAGGTGATATATTGGTAAAAATGTTAAATATTCATAGTTTAAAATTAATTTCTAATTTTAAATATACTGATGCTTAACATATATTTTAAATCAAACTATTGATTAAGATTTGAATGTGCTTCGAATGCATTATTCTTTCCTTGAAATAATTTTTAAAACCATTAGACTTACAGAAATTTTATAAATGTAAAATAACATTTTCATTCTAGAATTGAGTAGGCTAAAGCAATTATATAATTTTAATTAATTTTTTAGGCTATCCTCTGCAAGACTAATGTTAAACACATTGTATGCTTATTTCTGAGTTTTATTTTTAAAGATTAATTAATTAATTAATTTGTTATGTACACCAGAAGAG
The DNA here is from genome assembly GCA_025134845.1 of Neodon shergylaensis. Taxonomy (NCBI): domain Eukaryota; kingdom Metazoa; phylum Chordata; class Mammalia; order Rodentia; family Cricetidae; genus Neodon; species Neodon shergylaensis. Next base: position 7,239,348 of record JABTXL010012716.1, read on the forward strand.
GGCACTAGATATCATTATAGGTGGTTACAAACCACCATGTCCTTGCTGAGAATTGAACTCAGAATCTCTAGAAAAGCAGTCAGTGCTCTTAGCTTGTGAGCCATGTCGCCAGCCTTATTTTTGAGTTCTTACTGTATTGCTTTCCAGATATAAATCAGGAGAAATTCTTTTCCTATGATTGGCTTTAGATAGGTGGTGATAAAATAAGTTACAGTAGCAAAACAATTTTTATAAATTTATTAGTTCTGAAAAATCAATGCCTAGAGTTAATAAAAATGACTTAAGAATAGTAAATACAAATACAGTTTATGATTTATTAGATACTTGTCTCCTAGTGAATAGTCTTTACATGTAAAAAACACATTTCTTGTTTTTCTCATTATGTAAGGAGATGAGATTTTAGAAGTGGATCTTGGAAATAAGTTAGAGCCACCTAACTTCCCAATAAGGCAAATCTGTTAAGAGTTCAAATCAAATTGTTTGGATTGAAATGTTTAGACTAAGATGAGTAAGTTCTTTGTCCTCAGTAGTCCCATTATAAAATGAGTTCCAGTTTCATGTGAAAATAGGAACTAATAAATAACATGAATAAAAGGGAACAACAACTAAACAAAAATCTCACAATAAAGAAAATAAGCTCTGATACTTATATTGTAAGACGGCATAGGCTATGCCTAAAAGGAAACCAGGGAAAATGCCATCCACGTTTTCATGACCATTCACAGATACCCTATGTGTCAGCATGCTTGATATTGATGATATGATGATCAAGAGTGAGTGAGGTAACCCAGATAGAGAAAAACAAACATGGTATGTACTCATTCCTAAGTGGATATTAGCTGTAAGATAAAAGAAAACTATGCTACAATTCACAGACCCAGAGAGACTAGGCAACGAAGAGGATTCATGTGGAAACATGTAGATCTCTCTAGGAAGGGAAAATAAAGAGATGTCATGAGTAGAACGAGGACAGGTGGGGATGGGGACATGAGCGATTAGATTTGGGGGCGAGTACTGAAAGAGGCTACTGGAAAGAAGGGTTGAATTTCGAGGTCAGGTAAAAACCTAGCACAAGAGTACCTCACAGGATTCTACAGGGATGACCCAAGCTAAGATTCTTAACAATAATGGATAGGTAGCCTGAAATGGTCGTCTCCTGTGACCAGTTTGGGGCCTAGCCCAATTGTCATCAGAGAAGTTTCATCCAGCAGGCAATGAAACTAGATGTAGACCCAGAGCCAAACATTAGGCAGAAATCTGGAAATCTTGCAGAAGAGGAAAAAGGATTGTAGGACCCACAGGGGCCAAGGACACCAGAAGAAAACTCACAGAATCAATTAACCTGGTCTCATAGGAGCTCACAGAAACTAAACTGGCAACCATGGGGCCTGAATGGTACCAACATAGGCAATCTGTACATGTTAGAGTTGTGTAGTTTGGTCTTCTTGTGGGACTCCTAACAGTGGGAACAGGAGCTGCCTCTGACTCTTCCTGTTTTTTTTTTTTTTTTTTTTTTTTTTGCATACTCCTCATACTGGCTCAAGTTGCCCAGTCTTAATACATGAGGAGATGCTTAGCGTTTTTGCCTCTTGAAATGCCATATTTTGTTAATACTCACAAGAGATCTGCCCTTTCTAAGCAGAAATGGAGGAGTAGATTGGGCTGGGGTGCAGAGAGGGAGTGAGAGGGGACTGGGAAGAGAGGAGGGAACAAAAACTGCCCCCAGGGTTGTAAAAAATTAAACAAACAAATAAATAAATAAATTTATTTTTTTAAAAAAGTGAACAACGGAGTGAAATATTTTTATTTTTAATTTTTATTTATTATTTTTAACAAAGCAAAAATAAAAAGAAAGTAAAATAGCAAAACACCATCCTGACCTAATGTTGTTTTAGCAGTTCAGTGATTTTATTTTTTGCTTCTGATTTCCAAATTTTACTAGAATATCAGTGTTTTAAGAGACATGATTTCTATTTTTGAAAAACAAGGTAATTATAAATGTAGTTGTTAAATTTGAATATTAATTTGTCTTTTCATATTCAAATTATAGGAATTTGTGTTCCTCTGTTTATAAAAATATTTCACACTAGATATTACATGATAACCCTACAAATTCATGAAATATTTTAATATTGTTCTCTATGAATCACACTGCCTATGTCCTTCTGCAGAGCTGTATATCATAGATTGGGGCAGTTTTCTATAATTCCTGGTACCTGGGGTGGTACTAGTGGTAGCTTCAATCTTCCAAACCTACCCAGTGCAATGTTGAGTTCTGGAGCTTACTTAGGCCTCAGTAAAACTGAGAACTTCTAATCTATTTATCTTGGAACTCTGAAATAACAATGAAGGAACTAATTCCTGTTAACCTCAAGAATGAGTCAAATGGAAGAAGCTCAAAGCATCTGACTGAGCTGTGGCATTAACCCAGCAGACATGTGGTTGGGTCCATCCCCACCAGTCACACAAAAAGGAATCCATGCAAACCAACACAGAATGAGCCCGCCTACAGAAATGTCTGAAATAGTTATTATTTTATGTCACTAGGATTTGAAATGGTTTCTTACACAACAATAGATAACTATCACATTTCCTTACTCTTACCAGATCATATAGCAGGGTAGGAGAAATTAAAGTGGTTGAAAATCAATTCAGAATTTATTGATCTTGAAAATGACACCATAAACATGTAAATCTACTGAGATGCAATGGCAACAAAAGTGAAAAGAGGCTATCCATCAGCTAAATGGAATGGGAACACTTTTATTACTTGCTGAAAATATCTATTTAGTCAGTATTTTTTAATGACTAAAACATATATTGAAGTGTACCATTATCTCATAGCACTGGGCAGGATGTCTACGAAGTGAAAGCTAAATGCAGGCTGAAAATAATTGCTCTGTAAGAGATACTTAGATATCTTAACAATTAGGGAAATGGACGATTCTTAGGAGTTGTCAAGATTGCATTATTATGCATCAGATTAATTCTCTAATTCTTTAACACATGCGATAGAGACACTTAAGCTAAGGTTAATGAATTATCCTTATTGTCAGAATATTAAAACCACCTTTTGATTAGGTCCTTATAATTTAACACTTTAAATTTTGATTTCTTCTTTTATCTGTTTCCACGAATTATGTAATCCTTTGTATATTCAATAGATGTTTGATAGATATAGTGACCCTTAAAATTGACGTTTTTTGTTTCTAAAGCAAATCTCTCTTCTTGTGGATATTAAGAGGAAATAAGAGAATAATTTCATCTTTAATTTTCCAAATATTTTAAATTCCCTCCATAGAGTAGTCCATTAGCCTGGAAGTATCTTCCAGACCTAGACACAATCTCATTTATCACTACACATGGGATATTAATTGTAGTTATTTATTAAATGTTGGCTTGATAAATGCTCAGTGAATTGGCTAAATATAAATATCTACAATCCAGATACTTTCAAACCCCATGACTCTGAACGAAATTGTTCTCTCTTTTCCCATGTCTTGCCTAGAAATACAAGAAAATGTTAAGGGTAAGATTTCCAAGTCAGAGTGAATTGAATTACATGTTTGCTTTTGGAAAAATAAAACAGTATGAGAAAAAAACTGTTTATAAAACATATGTATTCTTTCTACTTATCAAAAACCTCACACGGGAAGATAATTATCATTGGAGGAGAACTGTGATTTAGAGACAGAAAGTTACTTTTAAATGGTGACGTTTATAGCAGCAGAAAATTCTCCACAAAAAGTCTAGCTAGATGAAAGGGAAGCAGTGTATCTTGCTTGCCTGTGGTAATGGCAGTGTCAGACCTTGCTGGCTGCCTCAGGATTACTGAGCCTTTGTTCCCCTTCCATGGTCCACAAGTCTAACTCCATCGCCTCTGGGCAAAGACTGAAGTCAGAGGCATCTTGAGGAAAAGAAAGAGAGCCTTCCTGTGTACATTATCTTCTTGGACCACAGCAACTATTTTTCCACTTTGAAAATCAGTTCCCCTCTGGATAGATTTTAAAATATTTTTTCAGAACATATTGATTTACAAAAGTACTTTGTGGTTTCCTTGTAGAAAATGCACTTAGTACTAATAGCATGTTTATTCCTTGCTCCTGACTCCACAAAAGAGGCTTTTCCAGAAATGAGATTTAAAAAAAAAAATAGAGGTTATCTTTCTTTTCTTGTTTATTTATTTTCAGCTTGGGACCTACTAGCTTTTAATATTTTTTATCTAAAATAATGAACTTGTAAAATGAAACACACATAAAATAAATCAAAATAAAAATAAATAAAAACAAAGGTAACAAAAATAAACATGACTAAGCATACTTAAAATATACACAAAGTATTTTCTAAATTTGAGTATAAGATAATTGAAAGACACTCAAAATTTCTTAGACCGACATACAAATTTTACTCATTTAGGATATAGCAGAATATTAAAAAAACAATCAGTTTTATTTGTTTGTTTTGAGACAGGGTTTCATGTGGCCAAGGCTAGCCTTGAACTCACTATGTAATCAAGAATGACACGGGGCTCGGCGACGGCAGATGACCGACGCAGAGGCTCGGCGACGGCAGACGACCGACGCAGAGGCGCCGGCAGACGACCGACGCAGGCGGGCAACGCAAGAAGCAGGCTGCGGCCGGGACGGCGGAGACTGGCGCGGCGGCAGAGGATGCAGGCGGCAGGGACCAGCACACAACACTGAGAGCAGATCACCCCGCTACAACTAAATCAAAGAGGTAGGCCGTTGGTTGGCGAGGTCCCTGGCAAACGGGGTGCTGGGTCCTGTTCCTGAAGACCCTTCTGAGGGGGGAGAGGGATCTTGGCCCCCGCCTGGAGCCAGGAAACAGAGCGAGGGCAATTTGTAAGAGAAGCCTCAGGCCAGCAGAGAAACCTGATCCAATTTTAAAAGACTGAATAGATAGCATCGATAGGAAGAGATGGGCAGGCGCCAAGGCAGAATTTCACCCAATAATCTAAAAAACAACATGAAAACACCAGAACCCAATGATCCTACAACAGAAGGACTTGAACACCCTAACACAGAAGAAGCGGAAAAAATTGACTTTATGAAAGCAATAGAGTCCCTTAAACAACATGTAAAAAACACCCTTATAGAAATGGATGAGAAGTATGAAAAAAAGTTTGAAAAAATGAGTAAATACGTACAGGAGACCCTGGGAAACCAAGAAAAAACGATCAAACAGGTAATGGAAACAGTTCAAGAATTGAAAACTGAAATGGAAACAAGGAAGAAAACACAAATTGAGGAACAGCTGGATATGGAAAATCTAGGTCAACGAGCAGAGCCTACAGAAACAAGCATAATCAATAGAATACAAGAGATAGAAGAAAGAATCTCATATTCTGAGGACACCATAGAGAAAATAAATGCACTGATCAAAGAAAACAGCAAAGTCAACAAATTCGCATCACAAAACATTCAAGAAATATGGGACACAATAAAAAGACCAAACCTAAGAATAATTGGGATAGAACAAGGAGAAGAATCACAGCTCAAAGGCCCAGAAAATATTTTTAACAAAATTATGGAAGAAAACTTTCCCAACATAAAGAAAGATATCCCTTTGAACATTCAAGAAGCATACAGAACACCAAACAGACTGGATCAAAGAAAAACATCCCCTCGCCATATAATAATCAAAACACAAAATATACACGTTAAAGAAAGAATATTAAGAGCTGCAAAGGAAAAAGGCCAAGTAACCTATAAAGGTAAACCGATCAGACTTACACCTGACTTCTCTATGGAAACCATGAAAGCCAGAAGGTCCTGGATAGAGGTTTTTCAAAAACTAAGAGACCATGGATGCAAACCCAAACTTCTATACCCAGCCAAGCTAGTGTTCACTATCAATGGAGAAAACAAGACATTCCAGGATAAAAACAAATTTAAACAGTACGCAGCCACAAATCCAGCCCTACAGAAAATAATAGAAGGAAAATCGCAACCCAAGGAATCCAACATTGCCAACACTGCCTACAATAACTCAGGCATCTAACGAACCTTCACCAGCACAACTCAAGAAGGGACACACACACAAACTCTACTGCCAAAAACAATAAGGATAACTGGAGTAAACAACCACTGGTCACTAATTTCACTTAATATTAATGGTCTCAATTCACCGATAAAAAGGCACAGGCTGAGAGACTGGATACGAAAACAGGATCCAACATTCTGCTGTTTGCAAGAAACACATCTCAACCACAAAGACAGACATCTACTCAGAGTAAAAGGTTGGGAAAAGGTCTTTCAAGCAAATGGTCCTAATAAAAAAGCAGGTGTGGCCATACTAATTTCCAACAAAACTGACTTCAAACTAAAATCAATCAGAAGAGATCGAGATGGACACTTTATACTCATAACAGGAACAATTCATCAGGATGACATCTCAATCCTGAATATCTATGCCCCCAATATAAAAGCTCCCACTTATATAAAAGAAATATTACTAGAACTCAAGGCAGACATCAAACCACACACACTAGTAGTAGGAGACTTCAACACACCTCTTTCTCCAATGGACAGGTCAATCAAACAGAAACCTAATAGAGAATTAAGAGAATTATTGGAGGTAATGAAGCAAATGGACTTAACAGACATCTATAGAACACTCTACCCAAATAGGAAAGAATATACCTTTTTCTCTGCAGCTCATGGAACCTTCTCAAAAATTGACCATATACTCGGAAACAAAGGAAACCTCCAAAGATACAAAAGAATATCAGTGTCCACCTGTGTCCTATCAGATCACCACGGATTAATGTTAGAAGGCAACAACAATGCTACCCCCAGAAAGCTGACAAACTCATGGAAACTGAACAATCAACTACTGAACCACACCTGGATCAAGGAAGAAATTAAGAAAGAAATTAAAGTCTTCCTTGAATTTAATGAAAATAAAGAGACAACATACTCAAACCTATGGGACACGATGAAAGCAGTTCTAAGAGGAAAGTTCATAGCACTAAGTGCCCACTTAAAGAATACAGAGAAAGCATACATTGGGGACTTAACAGCACACCTGAAAGCTCTAGAAAAAAAAGAAGCAGTCGTGCCCAGAAGGAGTAGAAGACTGGAAATAATCAAACTGAGGGCGGAAATCAACAAAATAGAAACAGAGAAAACAATCCAAAGAATCAATGAATCAAAAAGTTGGTTCTTGGAGAAAATCAACAAGATTGACAAACCCCTATCCAAACTAATTAAACGACAGAGAGAGAACACGCAAATAAATAAGATCAGAAATGAAAAGGGGGACATAACCACAGACACAGAGGAAATTCAGAGAATCATTAGATCTTACTACAAAAGCCTGTATGCCACAAAATTGGAAAATACAAAAGAAATGGACACTTTTTTAGATAAGTACCATATACCAAAGCTAAACCAAGACCAGGTGAACGATCTAAATAGACCTGTTAGTCGTGAAGAATTAGAAACTGTTATCAAAAATCTCCCTTCGAAAAAAAGCCCAGGACCAGATGGTTTCAATGCAGAATTCTACCAGAACTTCCAAGAAGAGCTGATACCTATACTCCTTAAAGTATTTCACAATATAGAAACAGAAGAGTCATTGCCAAATTCCTTTTACGAAGCTACAGTTACTCTGATACCAAAACCACACAAAGACCCAACCAAGAAAGAGAATTACAGGCCTATCTCACTCATGAATATCGACGCAAAAATTCTCAATAAAATACTAGCAAACCGAATCCAAGAACACATTAGAAAAATTATCCATTATGATCAAGTAGGCTTCATCCCAGAGATGCAGGGCTGGTTCAACATACGCAAATCTATCAATGTAATCCACCATATAAATAAACTGAAAGAAAAAAACCATATGATCATTTCATTAGATGCTGAAAAAGCATTCGACAAAATTCAACACCCCTTTATGATAAAGGTCTTGGAGAGATTAGGGATACAAGGGTCATACCTAAATATAATAAAAGCTATTTACAGCAAGCCGACAGCTAACATTAAATTAAACGGAGAAAAACTCAAAGCCATCCCACTAAAATCAGGAACACGACAAGGATGTCCACTCTCTCCATACCTCTTCAATATAGTGCTTGAAGTTCTGGCAATAGCAATAAGACAACATAAGGGGATCAAGGGGATTCGTATTGGAAAGGAAGAAGTTAAACTGTCATTATTTGCTGATGATATGATAGTATACATAAGCGACCCCAAAAACTCTACCAAAGAACTCCTACAGCTGATAAACACCTTTAGTAATGTGGCAGGATACAAGATCAACTCCAAAAAATCAGTTGCCTTCCTATACACTAAGAATAAAGAAACAGAGAGGGAAATCAGAGAAGCATCACCTTTCACGATCGCCACAAAGAGCATAAAATATCTTGGGGTAACCCTGACGAAGGAAGTGAAAGATCTATATGACAAGAACTTTAAGTCTTTGAAGAAAGAAATAGAAGAGGACACCAGAAAATGGAAGGATCTCCCTTGCTCTTGGATTGGGAGGATCAACATAGTAAAAATGGCAATTCTACCAAAAGCAATCTATAGATTCAATGCAATCCCCATCAAAATCCCATCAAAATTCTTCACAGATCTGGAGAAGACAATAATCAACTTTATATGGAAAAACAAAAAACCCAGGATAGCCAAAACAATCTTATACAATAAGGGAACGTCTGGAGGCATTACCATCCCTGACTTCAAACTCTATTACAGAGCTACAATAGTGAAAACAGCTTGGTATTGGCATAAAAACAGAGAAGTCGACCAATGGAATCGAATAGAAGACCCTGACTTTAACCCACAAACCTATGAGCACCTGATTTTCGATAAAGAAGCTAAAAGTATACAATGGAAAAAAGAGAGCATCTTTAACAAATTGTGCTGGCAAAACTGGATGTCAATCTGTAGAAGAATGAAAATAGATCCATATCTATCACCATGCACAAAACTCAAGTCCAAGTGGATTAAAGACCTCAATATCAAGCCGAACACACTGAACCTGATAGAAGAGAAAGTGGGAAGTACTCTACAACACGTGGGCACAGGAGACCACTTCCTAAGTACAACCCCAGCAGCACAGACAGTAAGGGCCTCATTGAATAAATGGGACCTCCTGAAACTGAGAAGCTTCTGTAAAGCAAAGGACACTGTCGCTAAGACAGAAAGGCAACCCACTGACTGGGAGAAGATCTTCACCAACCCCGCAACTGACAAAGGTCTGATCTCCAAAATATATAAAGAACTCAAGAAACTAGACCGTAAAAGGCTAAGCAACCCAATTATAAAATGGGGCACTGAGCTGAACAGAGATCTCTCAACAGAAGAAGTTCAAATGGCCAAAAGACACCTAAGGTCATGCTCAACTTCCTTAGCGATCAGGGAAATGCAAATCAAGACAACTTTAAGATACCATCTTACACCTGTCAGATTGGCTAAAATCAAAAGCACCAATGATAGCCTTTGCTGGAGAGGTTGTGGAGAAAGGGGTACACTCATCCACTGCTGGTGGGAATGCAAACTTGTGCAACCACTCTGGAAAGCAGTGTGGAGGTTTCTCAGGAAATTTGGGATCAACCTACCACTGGACCCAGCAATACCACTCTTGGGAATATATCCAAGAGAGGCCTTATCTTACAACAAAAGTATATGCTCTACTATGTTCATAGCAGCATTGTTTGTAATAGCCAGAACCTGGAAACAACCTAGATGCCCTTCAATTGAAGAATGGATGAAGAAAGTATGGAATATATACATATTAGAGTACTACTCAGCAGTAAAAAACAAGGACTTCTTGAAGTTTGCAGGCAAATGGATGGAAATAGAAAGCACTATCCTGAGTGAGGTAAGCCAGACCCAAAAAGAGGAACATGGGATGTACTCACTCATATTTGGTTTCTAGCCATAAATAAAGGACATTGAGCCTATAATTCGGGTTCTTAGAGAAGCTAAATAAGAAGGAGAACCCAAAGAAAAACATATAGGCATCCTCCTGAACATTAACCTTCATCAGGCGATGAAAAGAGACAGAGACAGAGACCCACATTGGAGCACCGGACTGAAACCTCAAGGTCCAAAGCAGAAGGAGAGAGAGCACGAGCAAGGAACTCAGGACCACGAGGGGTGCACCCACACACTGAGACAATGGGGATGTTCTATCGGGATCTCACCAAGGCCAGCTGGCCTGGGTCTGAAAAAGCCTGGGTTAAAACTGGTCTCGCTGAACATGGTGGACATTGAGGACTACTGAGACCTCAAGAACAATGGCAATGGGTTTTGATCCTACTGCACGTATTGGCTTTGTGGGAGCCTAGGCAGTTTGGATGCTCACCTTACTAGACCTGGACGGAGGTGGGTGGTCCTTGGACTTCCCACAGGACAGGGAACCCTGTTTGCTCTTTGTGCTGACGAGGGAGGGGAACTTGATTGGGGGAGGGGGAGGGAAAGGGGAGGCGGCGGTGGGGAAGAGACAGAAGTCTTTAATAAATAAATAAATAAATTAAAAAAATAAATAAATAAAAAAAAACATAGGCATATAAGGCAAAGAAAAGAATGCTTATCTTGAAATCGGCGTGTCTGAACTATAATAAGTACAAAGAATACACCTGGATGACTTTGATGTTGAAAAAAAAAAAAAAAAAAAAGAATGACACGGAACATCTGATCCTTCTGCCCCTGCTTCTACCACAACCAGCCTTAAGGATTCTATTTTACGTTTATGTTTAAATATATGTAATATTTAAGCATAACATAAGATATCTGACTGAGTTATACCATCCTACATACTTTGGTTCTTATCTAGCTGTAATTTTTTCACATGAAGCCTCAGAGCTTGTGACTCAAACCTTCAATAATAGAAAGGAATGAGAAACCACACTTTTCTCACCATCAACATGAGGCCACACATAATCACACAAGATGCACCTCTTTACAAACCTATCCTTTGAAGAGCTAAGGATAATTACACCTGCTCTTTCTGTGTTTGCCTCAGTAAGGCCTTTCTGGAGTGATTAGGTGGACATGGCAGATTGCCTTTCCCCAGGCAGAAGAGTGTAGTAAGGGAAGAAAAGTGCAAAGCAGATAATAAGACTGTCTGTAATGGGCGCAGCATGCCAACACTGAAATGTTTCAGGGAAAAATATCATAGTGGGATTTCTCCTGTAAGTCTGAGATTATTTCAAACTTAAAAATGCAACATAGTAGTGAAGTAGAATTATGAAAGCTTGTTGTCATTTGCTACTTCTTAAAATGTCAATAGGATTTATGAGTGAAACTATCCCCTAAATTGTAGATTGAATATATCAATAAAACTCCCATCCAAATGGTCCTTATCTGAAAATGCTGACTATGTGAGCTAATGTTTGTTACTCCTACCACCAACTTTGAGATACCATCTTACACCTGTCAGAATGGCTAAAATCAAAAATACTAATGATAGCCTTTGCTGGAGAGGTTGTGGAATAAGGGTCACACTCATCCATTGCTGGTGGGAATGCAAACTTGTGCAACCAATTTGGAAATCAGTGTGGCGATTTCTCAGGAAATTAGGGATCAACCTACCCCAAGATCCAGTAATACCACTCTTGGGAATATACCCAAGAGATGCCCTATCATATGACAAAAGCATTTGTTCAACTATGTTCATAGCAGTATTATTTGTAATAGCCAGAACCTGGAAACAACCTAGATGCAATTCAATGGAAGAATGGATGAAGAAAGTATGGAATATATACATATTAGAGTACTACTCAGCGGTAAACAATGACATCGTGAATTTTGCATGCAAATGGATGGAAATAGAAAACACTATCCTGAGTGAGGTAACCCAGACCCAAAAAGATGAACATGGGATGTACTCACTCATAATTGGTTTCTAGCCATAAATAAAGGACATTGAGCCTATAATTTGTGATCCTAGGGAAGCTAAATAATAAGGTGAACCCAAAGAAAAACATATAGTCATCCGCCTGGATATGGGAAGTAGACAAGATTGCAGGGCAAAACCTGGGAAATTGGGTATGAGGTGGCATGGGGCTAAGGAGAAATGGGGTGAGAAACATGAGAAGGGGAGAATGGGGGGAGCTTGGGGGAATGGGATGGTTGGGATAAAGGAAGGGTGGACACGGGAGCAGAGAAATATATATCCTAATTAAGGGAGCCATCTTAGGGTTGGCAAGAGACTGGACTCTAGAGGGGCTCGCAGGTGTCCAGGGAGATGTCCCCAGCTAGTACCTTGAGCAACTGAGGAGAAGGAACCTGAAATGACCCTATCCTATAGCCATACTGATGAATATCTTGCATATCACCTTAGAACCTTCATCTGGCGATGGATCGAGCTAGAGACGGAGACCCAAATTGGAGCACCGGATTGAGCTCCTAAGATCCAAATGAGGAGCTGAAGGAGGGAGAATATGAGCAAGGAAGTCAGGACCACGAGGGGTGCACCCACCCACTGTGACAGTGGAACTGATCTTTTGGGAGCTCACCAAGGCCAGCTGGACTAGGACTGAATAAGCATGGAATGAAACCGGACTCTCTGAACATGGCCGACAATGAATTCTGATGAGAAGCCAAGGACAATGGCACTGGGTTTTGATCCTAATACATGAACTGGCTTTCTGGGAGCCTAGCCTGTTTGGATGCTCACCTTTCCTGGACCTGAATAGAGTGGGAGGACCTTGGACTTCCCACAGGGAAGGGAATCTGGATTGCTCTTCAGTCTCCAGAGGGAGGGGGAATGGAGTGGGGGGAGGGGGAGAGGAGTGGGGAGAGGGGGAGGGGAGTGGAGGAAGGTGGGCGATGTGTGGGAGGAGGGCGGGGATGGGAAACGGGGAGGAGGCAGAAATTTTTTTCAACAACTAAAAAAAAATTAAAAAAAATTAAAGAAAAAGTGCAAGCTCAACTCCCAATCATTAGAATCAAGTAACATTGGCCAACTAGAGTTACACTCATTGGAGATACAAATCAACATAACTTTAAATTGGAGACTTTAGAATTGAAATTTGTTCTTTCTTAGATAGCCTACTATTTTCTAAACAGTCTATTTTTAAAAAAGAAATTAATGATTAGAATTATTTAAGAATTAAGGGTTGTTTGAAATAGATAATTGACAGAGCAATAATACCCACCATCAAAGACCAACTTGGTGAACCAATGAGTTTTATTAACACTACAGGAATATGGGTGAAAGGTAACTTTCAGGAGCAGAAATGACTCAAATACAGTTGCACCAACAAAGACCATAAAAAGATGGGTGGCAATTCTGCTGTTATAAATTTCCCTATTAAAGAGTAACATTATGCCTCTAAATAACTCCTCTCCTCCAATAATTACTGTCTTCCTGTGCTAAGATTTTTGTAAGTACAAAGGAAACAACAGATTTTAAAGTGGATTTCCCAATGGTGCTTTATTTTTCCAAATAATCATGTAATTCAATTCATTTCATGTTGGTACATTTATAGTTAACATTTTCTTGTTATATTCACAAAGGCCAGAATACTGATGCACACTACATAACTATGAACAATTGAACTGAACAGATACTGTTCTTTCCATGCTGCTCAAGTATGCATTGCTTCTATGAGACAGCTCAGCTGGTCTCTGCTTTGTCCAGGCAGGTTAGCTTGTCTATGAATTTTCTAAATATTTAGATTGTCTAGGTGTTTTTCATCCAGCAAAGAAGATACTCTTGTCTGGTCTTTTAAAATTTTTAGTTTTTTCTTTTTTCTTCCTCGTTTCCTCCTTTTATTACACAATCAGCAATGTTTTAACTATATTAAAAACTTAAATTATTTTGCGATCTCTTTAACTTTATTACACAACTCTCCCATTATTAGAAAACTTCCTGTTGATATTTAACTTTCCTTTTAAATTTTTTTATTCATAGCATTTCTTTCTATTCTTCTCCTTTACCTCTTTATTTCTGTAAACTTTTTCCTCTTTTTTTCCTTTCTTTTCTCATTCCTTCTTATCATCCATGTACTATTTCCACATTTGTTCTGAGTTTTTTTTCACTTAGTAGCATGTTCTTCATTCATTATATTTTATTTTATTTCTTTTTTATAGTCATGGGTTATAATTTTGTGGGCTATTTTTCAGCATAGTTTTTATATCTCGCATGTTTTGTTTTGTTGCTATTACAGCATAGTGCTTTTTTAAAAATCTCTGAGTGATTCCATGCAAGTATTTTTCCCAGAAAGGAAGGATACACAATGAAAAGATTTCAAAGTCAGAGAAGTCATAAAAATGATCTGTTTTGTGTGTTGCTAATCAGGAAATAAGGAACCTGGAAGAGTCAGGGAACATATCTCTTCCAAAGTAAATAATATATAAAGGCACAATTTTAAGATATCAAAGTAGCTATAAGTTTATGTACAAAGATTTCAAATGTTCAATAGTGAAAATTGCTATAGAAACCAAAGAGGAAACAACCATAAAAATTTATTTCAATATCTGAAGTGGAAGCTCTCATCTAAAGGTGAAATTCAGCAACAAGGCTGAGAAAAATCTAACTGTATGGATAGAAAAATTAGCAACATGGAAAAATTTTAACCAAAAAACAAGGTTTTGATAAAAATATAAATTGTAGAAAAGAATTAAACAGTGAAATAAAAATAATGTGAAGTAGGATCAATAAACTAAGCCACTGTGAAAAAAATGTATGTCTGAAATAGAGACAAGAAAAGAGACATTCAGAATCTCAAATAGATGTGAGCAAAGAGGTCTCTCTATGACAATTTTGTCAATATTATAACAGTACAAATCAAAGAAATAAGATGAAGAAGAATAGGGAAAAAGACAATTCGATTATGAAGGTTCATGCATCAACAAAGTGTCAGTTTCTCATCAGTTGACCCAAAACACAGGAAAAAATGGATTATATACTTCAAGTCCAGTCATTAAAAGTCTCACAAACAAAAAATGTCCAGGGTTAGATGGTTTTAGCACAGAATTCTACCAGCCTTTCAAAAGAGACATACTACAAATGCTCCTCTAATTAATTCACAAACTAGAAACACAAGGGATGTTACCAAAGTCATTTTATGAAGTCACAGTCATCCATAAATGGAAATTTCTGTCCTGGCATTTCTGCAACTGTTCAGTCACAAAGAAACACATAGAGGCACCATTCGTAAACAGAGACTTCACTTTTCCTGGCTGCAAAACCCAAATAACCACACAGAAACTATATTAGTTACAACCCTGTTTGGTTGAAAATTCAAGCATGTTTCTAGCTAGTTCTTCCATCTTAAATTAGCCCATTTCTATTAGTCTGTGTATTTTCACGTGGACTTAGTGATACCTCATTTTTTACATATCTTGTTTCCTTGGTGGCAACTGGCATCTCTTTGACTCTACCTACTCTCTCTAAGTATCTCTGTTCAGATTTCCTGCCTGGCTTTACTCTGTTAAGCTACTGGCCAAAACAACTTTATTTACCAACCAATAAAAGCAATACAAATAAATAAAGCCATCCCATATCAATCATCTTGTTACCCAAAGCACACAAAGATTCAGCAAAGAAAGAGAATTACAGACCAATTTCACTGATGTGAGTGAGCATCGATGAAAAAATACACAATAAAATACTTGCTAACTGAATCCAAAAACACATTTAAAAGATTAATGATCAAATAGCCTACATCCCAGAGATGCAGGATGGTTCAATATATTAAAATCTGTCAATGTATACACCATATCCTTGGTCATCTCATTAATGCTGAAAAGAAGGTTTACAAAATCCAACACCCTTTCATTATAAAAGTCTTGGACAAATCAGGTATACAGGGGCATGCCTAAACATAATAAAGGCAATTTACAACAAGTCTATAGTCAACATTAAATTAAATGGAAAGAAACTCAAAACAAATCCACTAAAATCAGGAACCAAACAAGGCTGTCAATTCTCTCCACATCTATTAATAGTTCTTGAAGTTCTGCCAATTACAAATAAAGATACTATGAACATTGTTGAGCAAGTATTTTTGTGAAATGATTGAACATTCTTTGTGTATTTGCCCAAGGGTGGTATTGTTGGATCTGGAGATAGATTGATTCCCAATTGTTTGAGTAACTGCTATATTGATTTCCAAAGTAGCGGTACAAGTTTGCACTCCCACAAGCAGTGGAAGAGTGTTCCCCTTACTCCACATCTCCACATCTTCTCCATTTGTAAGCTGTCATTTGTTCTTTACTACCACAGTTGTCATCAGAGTGGATCCATTCAGTAACTGTTGGAAACAGAGGCAGAGACCCATAGCCAACAATTTGCTTGATCTTAGGAAATTCTGATGAAGAGAGGGAGAAAGCCAGAGGGGTCAAGGGAATCGGGGCAAAACCCACAGATTCAACTCACCTGGACTCTTAGGAGATTACAGATTCTGATTCAACAACCAGTGAGACTGAATGGGACTGACTAAGGTGGTATGGGAGAATTGTCTGTAATCTGTCAATTGTGTTATAAATAAACGCTAATTGGCCAGGCAGGAAATATAGGTGGGAAAACCAGACAGGAAGTAGAAATGATGTAATGAGAACAGGAAAATTCTGGGAAGGAGGAAGTTGATTCCTCCCACTCCTGCCCAGACCACCGAAGCAGCACAATGTGATCTGCCCCACTGAAAAAAGGTACTGAGCCACATGGCTAACATAGATCAGAAAAAAATGGGTTAATCAAGATGTGAGAGTTAGCCAGTGAGAGGCTAGAGCCAATGGGCCAATCAGATTTATTTATAACTTATAGAGATCTATGTGTGATTTTCCTTGGGGCTAAACAGTTGTGGGGTACCTGGTGGGAGAACAAAAACCCCAACAACAAGCAGGCCTGGCTCTTCATGTTACAGAATGGCACCCAACGTGGATAACTGCATCCACAGAAAGCCTTAGAAAGCTTGGTAAAGACTAGAATAAAAGATTTTGGTTTTAAGCCATAGCAGGAAAAAAGCTGCTGTTTTAAAATGCCGGCTTTCTGGGCCTTCCTGCCTGGGAAAGCTCTGACTCTTTCAAGCAGGCAGTCTGGACTATGGAGCTATGGATACATTGTTGCAGCTTGCTTCCTGGCAAAGCCATAGGAGCTTTTGACTGTTGTTTACTATTGCAGCTTGCTACCTGGCAAGGACCTTGAAAGGCCATAGAGTTGTGGCAAAAAACTTCTCCATATTCCTTAGCAAATTAAAGACCCATGTGGTCAGAAAAAGAGAGATATACAGTAAAGAGAGATTCAAAGAAGAAGAAAACCTCTAAATTGTTTACATTGCGTTAAAAATATATATAGGCTAAAGGTTAAAGTTTTGTAAGAAAGAAAGAAAGAAAGAAAGAAAGAAAGAAAGAAAGAAAGAAAG
>JABTXL010012716.1:7261501-7273672 GCA_025134845.1 Neodon shergylaensis
GAAGAAGAAGAAGAAGAAGAAGAAGAAGAAGAAGAAGAAGAAGAAGAAGAAGAAGAAGAAGAATTTAAACAAAGATGAATTAAAACAGAGTTTGTAATTGGAAGTAGAATTAAGATAGAGAATCAGACTTGAGAAATTGTTGACAGAGTTAGGACAAGGATATTAGATGTAAAGCATAACAATAAAAGGCAGGACTGGAACTGCAAGTATGTGAGTCTTTTCTCTCAGGTTAGAGCTAGCCTCTGATCCTTTCATTACACTGAGGAAACCTGACTGAACTCTTGGAGGAAGTCAGCAAAGTTGGAATCTGATGGCTTTTGATATGAAGATAATTAAAAGAGTTGATTATGCTTTTAAAATGCTTTTGTCAGTTGGAATATTCAATGTTTAAGTTAATTTTAATAGACTTTCTAATAATTTTAAATTAAATTTATTCTTTCATTCACAGAAGCATTACTAAGTATTTTGAGAGTTTAGCGCTAAGGCCAAAATGTAAACAAAATGAGTGTCAGTTCACCTGATTTTAAAATCTATGTAATTGTAGATAATTAACATACACCATGAAGATATAAATGTAAACTTTACTATATATATAGCTAGCAAGAGAAAGTGAATGCCTTGACTTAGGGAAGGATGAGAAGTTATCTATGAGGTCCTGGGTAAGGTTTAAAGAAAAAGTAGGTATCAAGTTCAAAAGGAGCAATGCAGTTTAAAGTTGAGGTGACTACAAATGAAATTTCGAAGAAAGAAGACTAGAATACTCACTTTCAAGAGAAAACTACACACTGTTTGGTGCTATGTATTCAGAGTTACTAAGAACAATGTTATAAATCAGCAATCAAGCTTTAAACACATAATTATGATGATTATTTTAGGTTATAAAATCTTGGTATGCTTGTGTTCTAGGTTAAGCTGGCCATTTTTGTGAAGTTACAAACTAACAACAAAATTACCTCAAGCAGATGCTACAGCTCATTTTATGAGGCATTTCTCAGATTTTGATTGTGCAGGGCAAAGAGAATTATGAAATGAGTGGTGGAATAGCAATGAAATTTTGCTAAAACAGTATCATATAGCAGCTTAACTTGCATTCAATGGCTAAGAAGCACTCACAAACATGTCCATTCGTTGCGTACTTTTTCTGTGTTTAGCTGGACTCCCTCATGGATCTGTGACAAGCATTGTCTCTGCAAGCTTTTGACTCGACTATTTCACATGTTTATTGACTAGTATAGAGCAGCCATGGTTGAGACAATGGAGTGACATGACATTTCATAGAACCTCATTTTCTAGTAGGCTGGCCAGACTTCCATTTAATTGAAATAGTTTTACCATTCTCATATAAAAAGGATATACTATATAAGAAAGTTTCTAGATGTAGACCATTCTTATATAAACTTTCACTTTGTCAATACATAGAATAAAATATCTACAAATACATTTCAATGAAGTCAAATATTTAGGTGTCAATACCTTCAAGTACATGAATACAAAGTGAAATGATCTTACTGCTGGGCATACTCTTAATTTTCTTCTGTATTTTCAATGAAACAAAACATAAGACATTTCCCTGAAGTTTCTAATGATTTCTTCCCAATAGTAAATCACAAACTCAAAATAATTTCAGAACTGATGTTTCCAAATCTATCAATGGCACCTCAGATTTCAACTTCATATGCTTAGATGGCTCTGTATATGACAACACTGAAACTAGCAGTAAAAAGTACACACTATATTTCATTTGTCTTACAACTTTTTGCATTGGTATTGAAACTCATGACTGAAGTCCTACAAATTTAACCTCAATATCATATCCATTTATTTGGTAAAAAATGTTTTTTGAAAGGGAAAAGATAAAATGTTTTCCCAATACTTATTGCCCCTTATCCAAGAAATCTATTTGCTTTTGTTGTTGTTGTTGTTTGGCTGATAAGCTGCTAGAAACCAAGGCATTTGTAGGTTTTATTCATTTTTATGTATGACACAAATAATTATTCCATAAATTGAACATTAGTATGAATATTAAAACATTGTTTGTGACCTACATTTATCATGGTTATTTCTTGCTAAATGCCTTCTATAGTAGTACTCTTTGGTCAGCATTGCCAGCTCACAAATAATGACCCAGAGAATTATTGTTAATTATGAAATCTTAGCCTTAGCTTAGACTTGTCCCATGCTCTTATATCTTAAAGTAATCCATTTAAGAAAACTACATTCTTTCACATGGCTTGATTATTTCTTCTTAATACATTACTTCCAACATGCTCTGAGTCTGTTGGCAAAATTGCATGCCTAGATTTCTTTTCCAAGTTTCTCTCGCTGCCCAGAAGTCCCACCTATTCGCTCCTGCCTACCTATTGACCATTTGGCATTTTATTAAATCAATCAGGCTTCATGGGCAAAGACATATCGTTACAATGTAAACAAATATTTTTCAATATTTTCCCTTTCATCTTATTAAAAAAGAAAGGTTTTAACTCTAACATAATAAAACCATATATAATAAAAACTATCAGGTATTGTCTAAAGAAAATGGAAGTGTTTTAATTCGAACATAGTAACACTTTATGGAATAAAAGCAACTATCAGGTGAGAATTACATTTACATTATCCAGTCCATTTATATTTGGCAAATTTAGAGACATTACTCCATACTATTCTGTTTAGAGGTTTTTGGCCTGGACCTGACTGTTTGCATGTCTACAGTCTTCTCTGATCATATGAGGCAAACCTTAAACTGCTAAGCTATGGCTAGGCCCTCCACTGCCAGCACATGGCCTAGCAGGTGATTCTTCCTTCTTTGAGTAGTTGAGAGCTGAAATCCAATGCCTATGATCCCGGATTGGAGACAGTCTATCTGCCCTAGCTCTGAAAATTTCCTAGGTCCACAGTGCAGTCGGCAATTCTAACTAGGCTCCTGCTAGCAAGTAGCATGACACCTGGCCCTCATAAGCCACATTCAAGTGTTCAGGAGTAGGACCTCTTAAAAGTGCTGCTCCAGAGTGCATAGCAAGCGCTGAGCCCACTTGGAACTTTTGTTTTTTTCAGCCCATATGTAGATATACATGTTGTGCTTTCGGCACCAAAGGAAGTAGTATATTCTTGTTGGCACCTCCAGCTCACAAATAATGACCGGAGACTTGGCCTTAGCTTAGGTTTGTCCTATTAGCTTTTATAATTTAAATTAACTAATTCTTTAAAATCTATGTATTTTCACATGTCTCAATCATTTTTTCTTAACATGTCACACCCAACTTGCTCTGAGTCTGCTGGACAAACCTCACCTAAATTCCGACCCCCAGTTTCTCTTTCTCTGCCCAAAAGTCCCACTATTCTCTCCTGCCTAACTATTGACCATTTAGCTCTCTATTAAACCAATCAGAAGGCATCTTAGGCAGAGACACCTCTTTGCTCTGTAAGCAAATATTCAGCAACAGTCTTCTCTTGCATTTTTATGGAAAATGTTCTTATTCTTTCTTATAAGAAAATAACACAGAGTCTGTAAACATTTTCTTAGAAAAGTATATTGATGCTATTGATTTTCTTAGGAATTATATTGCTCCAATCACAACATAATGGGTAGAATCAATAGACATATTATTAATTGTACAGCTTAAGACCAAACCTCATTAGGTTTAGAAAAACTTGTACAGAAGGTCTGGAAAAGAGCTACTATGATTTGTTCTTTCTGTTCTAGTGTTGCTAATTCAGAGCGCATACTTCTTTGCTGTTACAAATGTCTACACAAAAAAGAAAGTGTTAATAAAATAGTTTGGAGTAAACAGAAAACATATGAAACATCAAAACCTGTTCATTACTGTGGTTTGAATATTTGATTTCCCTGAAAGTACAAGCATTAAAGCTTAACCATCAGTGAGAGCACTAAGAGATATTGGGTTTTGAAACATTTAGTGAGGCCTCAAGAGCTTCTGGGTCCCTTGTGACATGTGAAGATACAATGGCTGATGGTCACCAGTCAAGCACGAAGTGAGTCCTCATCAGGTAAGTAATAAATCTGCTGGTACTTTGGTCTTAGACTTTCCATCTCTTTTGCCATTTTCACTATCTTCTGCACAACGTAACTCCTATTGCAGAAGTATTGGCTGTTCAGGGAGAACGTTTTGTGTGTGTGTGTGTATGTGTGTGTGTGTGCCTGTGTGTGTGTAATAGTAAATAAAAACTCTTGATATTTTCATTTGGAATTGATTGCTCAGCCCAGCCAGCTCTCTACCTAATGGCTCAAATGGCTAAGTCTTCATGAGCATAATTGTTAAAAAGCAGTGTGCAGAGCAAAGTAAGTCATTCCCTTACATGGGTATGTCCTTAAGTTGTATATTTTCTTTCAAAAGTCTGTGGAGTTCACTTAGTCCTGCCATATGCTCTGGTTTTAGGGCCATCTACTACAGTATGAGTACTCCCTAGGGATACATCTCTGAAGATACTCATGTCTTCTCCACTCGCAGCCATCGTTTACCTATGGCATCAGTGACTGGTGGAGTTTCATGAGCTTTCTCTCCTTGATGTTGACATTTTTTGACTTTGTCTTTCATGGGTCTTGAGCATGTAGATAGCCAGTGTGAATGCATGTGTTCAACTTTCCAGTCATTCCTAACGTCTAAGTGTTTCTATTGCTGTGATGAAACACCACGACCTAAAGCCAAGTTGAGAGGAAAGGCTTCATTTGACTTATACTTTAGCATTGCTGTTCATTACTGAAAGACTTCAGGACAGGAACTCAAACAGGGCAGGAATGCACACAGGCAGAAGCTGATGCAGAGACCATGAAGGGGAACTGACTGCATTAATTTATGAATATAAAGGCAAGAATTTAGGGGGCAGTTATCAGTATGTGTGTATTAAGGAGAATAATAGCATCAGGTCCTCCTCTATGATTTAGACAGCTGTGGGTTTTGGATCAGTTGGATGCAATTTATGATTTTATCAATTTATTAATAGAAGAATACTAAAATATAACATGTATTCACTACTAATAGGTGGTTTTTAAACATAAAGCAAAGAAAACCAGCCTATAAACCACAATCCCAGAGAGCTTAGACAACAATGAGGACACTAAAAGAGATAAGTCTATCTAATAATATCTAATCTATATGGGAAGTAGAAAAAGACTAGATATCCTGAGTAAATTGGGAGCATGGGGACTTTGGGGGAGGTTTGAAGTGGGAGGGGAGAGGCAGGGACAGGAGCAAAGAAAAATGTAGAGCTCAGTAAAAATCAATAAAACAGAAAAATACAAAAATGATCGATATCTTTCTATTGTAACTGTATTAGTCACAGAAAATATGGAATGATTCTTCTCTCTCTCTATATATATATATGTATAAACACACACATGCATATATATATATATATATATATATATATATATATATATATATATTTGCTGGAATGAATGCAGTCTACCAATGGCAATCTGGGAATGGAAAGTCCAAGAATCTAGAGTTATTCAGTTACACAAGGCAAGGTGTCTCAAATGGTCTGCTGCATATGCTGGGATCCCAAAGAAGCTGGCTCCAATACCAGTGAAGTAAATGAATGGCTAACAAGGGAAGGACAAGCTGGTAAGAAAGCAACAAACTCCTTTCATTCTTCCATTGCCCTTCCTGCAGAAGGTGTGGCCCAGATTAAAGGTATGACTTCCAGCCTTGAGGTTCACATTAAAGGCATGTATCATCCAGACTCAAGATCTGGATCAAAAGCCTGTTGTCTTTTCAGCTCAAGGTTCCGATCACAAGAGTGCCCCCATTCCTGGATTATAGTTCATTCGAGATACAGTTATGTTGACAACCAAGAACACCCATTCCAGTGGCAATCCAGGAATTCTAGTTAACTTGGAGAAAGAAATATTGCTTTGGACATTAGAAAATACCAAGTACAGAATTATTATGATGTTTCTTACATGGGCATTAATTCTCCCCCAAGAGTGCATTTGTGTTTATATGCACATGTGCCTGATTATAATTTACATTTTATCATAGATTTACATTTAATAATGATTTCTTTAAGCTTCATGAGACCTAGTACCCAATCTCTTCAGTGCCTCCCTGACTGACATTGATGACATTCATCTACATATGTAGGAAAAATGCAGTTTGTGAACTGAAGATTTTCATAATGATTTAAAACTAATCTGTTACAATCACAATTCCACAACTGAATAGGAAATCTGGGAATAAGCATACTGCCAATATTTGTTGTTTACATCTGGGTGGGTTTCTCTTTTTATTAAAAATGACAATTTCTAGCAATCATTATGTATTCATTTTTGAATTTCTATGATATTCAAAGCTGGCCTCACAGTCTATAAAGACGCCTATAGTACTTTTCTAGTTGTATCCTTCCTTTCAAGAATGGTATCCCTGCATCCTCTTCCCCACCATCTTCACTGAGTTTCAAAACATTGTCCAAGTCTCATGCTTGTTAAAATGAAATAAAAATCCAGAACAACAAAAAATCATACTTCTTATCTTCTAAATAACTGAGGGTTTTACATAAAAGGTCACACAAAACTCGTGTCAAACTTTATTCTATTTTTCTCTCATGCATGAAAGAATTGGGGTTGATAAGCCTCAAAATAGTTTACTGACATTCAGTGACAATTTATAACCATAAATTATAAGACAATTTTTATTAAACTATTTGAAATAGTACTTAAATTTTAGTTTATTTTGATATCGAATGTAAACAGCTTAAACTATATACTGATGTACTTGAGATGTAGCTCAGTTGACAAGTATTGGTGTAACTAGAGGTTCTTCACCCAACAACCAGTTCTCGAATAACCACTCACAGGCTTAATATTAATTACAAACTGTTTGGCCTGTTAGTTCATGATTATTATTAACTCACTATTACAACTTAAATTAACCCATTTCTATTAGTCTATATTTTGCAACAAGGCACATGCCTTGTTACCTTTCATCCTGCATTTTGTGTGGCTTCTGGCATCACCCAGACTCCATCTTATCATCTTTCCCTTTATCTTTCCTTAGATTTCCATAGGGAAAAATAACCTATCTAGTCTTCAACTCCTTCAAAGACCCCAGGAGGATATAATATTAGTTAAGTAAACAGGAAGTACACTGTAAGCAACTTCCAAAATCTGGAATTGAAAGAAACATCTCGCTGCCTGGACATTCACCCACCCAAAGGTTTTCTGTAATGTTGTGTCTGCCATCTTTGGTCAACAGGCCTAGACTGTCTGGCAGATTTTTCAGTGAAGCAGGAAATCTGAACGATATCCCATCTATTTTGGCAAAATTTGTCAGTCTCTTTCTTCTGTGTCCTGTATACTGTCTGGTAGACTCTTTCATAAATCTTGAACTTGTTTTGGCAAGTTCATCACTCATTTTTTTTCATGTCCTATATGTCTAGTTTATACAGCATACAGCAAACCAGACCAGGTAAAAACAGTTTCTTGCTTAAATGGGTAGGTAGCCTTGACATACTGAAAACAAATTCCATAAGGAGCTTCTTTGATGTCCATCATCATCATTTAAGTAATTGGTGCTGCCAGGAGCAGATGTGTCTCACTGTTGAGAAAAGTATAAGTTCTTAAAATATTTTAAATGCCATATTCTGTAGGTCTTTGAAGTGTTTGAAGATTACCTATTTTAAATATATTCTGTATATCTAGAAATTTAACTAATATGACTGTGTTTGACTATTATAGATGACTATTAATTTGTATTTATTAACTATATATTATTTTTAACTAGATGTATAAAATAATACCTTAAACAAGAGCAGAAATATGTATATAGTATAAAAAATTAGCTTAAATTTGTATCAATATACAAAAATCCTATAAACAAGAATGGAAACATGTATATAGTATAACTGAAGTAACTTAAATCCATGGAAATGTAAAATATCTGAGATTGATAGTTGTCTTTTTATCCTATATTCTTATATTTCCATAAATGTAACAAACATCCATAGCCTACTAAATAACCGAAGACCAACCATAGCTACCAAAACTCTTGGGAATGTGGATGCCATTTTCTCCAAAATGCTTCCTGCTGTCTGTGAGTGGAGTATCATTATGGTTCCTGATAAAATTTTGAGATAATGAACAAGTGCTGGAAAGACCAGTGGTAACCTTTGTTGATAGAACCATGTCAAGTTTCAGGAGGTCTTCGTTGATTGAAGCTGGTCCATCTTAACCTGGAAAAAAAAATATAGCCTCTAATATCCTGTTAGAAAAAGCAAAACTGCTTTTGCAAAGCAATGCATCTTTTAAGTTCCATTTAAGAATATATTTTTGACTTCTATTTTAAAGTTAAGGCATTTTAAAAATATTTAGGTGGTACATTTTATCAGTCTGTTCTTCAATCCCATATTGCTCAGCAGCTGTCTCTTGTCCATCAACCATCAAAAATTTTAAAATATAAACTCACTGTTTATTTTCGATCTTTGTGTGCCTTTTCCCCCTTATATTGTTTTTACTGTGTCTTTAAAGACTTTGCTTTATTTTTTAAAACTATTTACTTCCTTTTATAATTGTCTATACTCTTTTCCCTCTTTCTCCCAAACCTAAGTACATTTTTAAAACACAAAGTGACCCAACTTTTTTTTGTCAAAACTGTCTTTATCATGCATCTGTAATCATTTTTTGATCACTGTTTTAAACTGATAAGTGGGCATGGCTAGGGCCAAAGCAACCCCTTTGACTTATGGTTCTGCCCTACTCAGGTTTTAAATATGGCAAAGGTAACAATGAGCATCACTCTTATCCTCTTCACCCCAACCTGCAGTCAGGTAGTATGCAACCCACACACAAACTTTTATTGTCTGTAAGAGCAAAAGCTAAATAAACCATGAAGCACAAGCTGATGAGACTATTAGCCCTTCTCTACCAGGACTGTGCGAGATTGAGGAAATCCATCATGCACCTTGGCTCATGGCGGCTGGTGGCAGGCTGGGAGACATATATCTATCTATGCTGCTGCTGGCATGAAACTGTAAGACTAGGAAACCTAATACAGCTCCATTTCTATGCATTCAGAATCTTTTTAAAAAAGTTTTCACAGGCCCTATGGAAGTTTGCGAGTCTCACTTTGGTATACCATTTGTAACTGGAGGCTTCTCTCCCCAACACCGGTTCCTGAATAACCACTCAGAGACTTAATATTAATTAAAAACATTTTTTATACTTATTAGTTCAGGATTATTATTGACTAGCTACAACTTAAATTAACCCACTTTTATTATTTTGTATTTTACCATGAGATTTGTGGTAAAATGTAGAACATCTTGCTTCTCTGGTTGCTGCTGACATCTGCCAGACTCTGTCTTTTTTTTTTTTCCCTTTATCTTTGCTTGGATTTCCCATATGTCTCTATTCTGCCTGGCTATTGGATAAATCAACTACTTATTAACCAATGTTAATAAAACATATTCATAGCATGCTGAGGGGGCATCTCACATCATATTACTCTATAATAGAATATCTTGGTTACTCTACAACACTAAGTATTAAATGTACATGTATATACACACAATGTACATGTATATACACACAATGATATCCATCTACCACTTATTTACCTCTTTATCCATTACCTATCAATTTATTTATCATCTCCCCATATATCTATATTGGAAACAACCAATTTTAAGCACTTGAAAGACAAAGTGGTAAATAGCATATTGTTGCTGCCTAGGAACATAATCTGGTTTTAGCCATAAATAATATAAATATTATGTATAAGGTTAAATTGCTAGCAAAGTCATGAATCTTTGAGGAGAACCTAGAGCTACTATATTGTTAAAGTAGAATAATTTCTTAATATATTCTAAACATTTGTCCTTGCATTCATAGGTAAGTGTAGTCCTTGTTCTTCATCAAGGAAACTCCTCTTTAGAATGATCATTACAGAAAATCATAATTTATGAAAATGCAGAGTAGAGTCCAGTCTCAATGAATACATTGGCAATACAACTCAAACATATAAACCTGAGGGTTTATTGAAGAGGACAAAATCAGGTCTATGAAGTGAGTTCCAGAATAACAGGGAGGACTGTTATGCAGGGAACCCCTATCTCATAATAGTAATGATAATAGTATGATGATAATAATAATATGATTATGATAATAATATGATGATGATAATAATAATAAATTTAATAATTTGTCTGGTATCATAGCAATAGCTTTAATCTCAGCACTCAGGAGGCAGTAGCATGTGGAATCCTGTTTTTTCAAAGCCACCTTGATCTATACAGGGACTCCAATGAGCTCACATTTATATATGCTATAATTAATTACAATAGAGTCATGAATCTGAAAGAAAGCAATGAGTGATATAAGGAATGGTTTGTAAGGAAGAAATATAACAGGGAAATAATGTAATTATAATGTTAAAAATAAAAGACATGATTAAAATAATGCACAAGGGTAGCAGATACAAAAAGCATTCAGCTTAAAAAATAGCATAAAAATAAAAGAACAGATAAGTGTCTCCTCTATTGGGGAGCTCTGAATGAATTTGATGGATTATATCAATTGTAGGAATGACATTATCTTGTCCATAATATTGGAAAATTGTTTTGAAAGATGTTATTATGGAGTGTATCACTATTTAAGAATGTAGAAATTATTATTTATTACAAATATATATGCATCTATCATTTTCTCCAAATAAATACTTTAATTCAAAATAATTATAAATATAAGTCATTAAGATTAAAAATAAAAGAGAACAGTACAAAATATAAAAAGATATTTATCTGGATCACTTCAGAATACTTGTTCAAATATTTGTTTTCTTTGTAGCTATTCTGAGATCACTGTAGTCCTTTCAGTTTCCAGGAGGAAGTCAACACATCTATTAAATTTCTAATGCATGAGCTCATTTTTGCAATCTCCAAAAATATCAAAAATTAAGCCTAAATTTTCAGAGAAATCAGAAATCACTTTTAAGCAGCTGCACATTTTATCTCATTTCTTACAAAATTGCTTTAAGTTATTTTAAATTTTACAGAAACTCTTATTTCTCAGCAACTTAAAAAAACAAGCGAGAGTAATTAGAATCTTTATGTTCGCCACCTCCCCAACTGTACTTATCACAGGACTACTCACTTACCTGAAAGGACTATTTGAGAGTATTGTTATTTTGAAATTTGCTGTCATCTTCTGTGATGACACATGCTTTTGATCATGTAATGCCTTTAAACACTCAGGAGACAGAGGTAAAAGGATTCTGTTAGTTCAATTTCAGCCTTGTTTATTTAGTGACCCCCAGTGACCCTTGGATACTTAGAGAAATTCTATATCAGAAAAACAGGAAAAGGAGGAGAAGCAAAAGGAGCAGAAGGATAAGGTGGAGGAAGAAGGTAAGAAGTAGAAAATTTTTCCATATTCTTTTCAAATATTCACCATCAAATTTTACTATTAAGACAGGCAATAAAATTTTAAAATTTCAAAATTCCAAGGAATAGAAAGCATATTAGAAAAGATCACCCTGAAATTGTTTTCTTTCCTTTAGATATAAGTAAGAATATAACACAGAAGTTGGTGAAGGAAATAATACTTGTGAGGAGACAGTAATTCTAAACTTGATGCTGTGCACTGGGCATTATTGGAGTGAAGCATCTAATGTCTAATTTAATTTACATGGTGATCTTCTGAAGCATGCATTATAAATTCCTTAGATTTACTTGATCCTTCAACATGAATAATCAAAGCAGCATTTTATCGGGATTTTAAAAAAAATTTAGTTTTACTAGCAAATTTTGCAAATGTACATTTTATAATTTTTGCTAAAGTCTTAGCTTTCCAAGTTATTAAAGATGAATTTATGTTAGATTATCTAAACAATATTTATGTATAATTAATATTTCTTTTTTTCGTTAAAGCCTTATTTTTATTATATTTTTTATTTGTGTTTAGGTAAGAATGTTTTGCATGTAGATTTGTGTGCATGAGTGTGGGTGGGTACCCACAGAGGCCAGAAGTGTTGGGTTCCCTTGAAAAAGTTACAGGTGGTTGTGAACTGCCTGACCCATGTTGACAACCAGAGTTGAGTGCTCAGGAAGAGCAGCAAGTGTTCTGACCTCCTGAGCCACACTTCCAGCCTCTCAAGATCAGATATTTATTTATTTATTTATTTATTTATTTATTTATTTATTTATTTATTTATTTATTTA
>JABTXL010012716.1:7273682-7318666 GCA_025134845.1 Neodon shergylaensis
TTATTTATTTATTTATTTATTTATTTATTTATTTATTTATTTATTTAAGATTTCTGACTCTTCCCCGCCACCGCCTCCCATTTCCCTCCCCCTCCCCCAATCAAGACCCCCTCCCTCGTTAGCCCAAAGAGCAATCAGGTTTCCCTGCCCTGTGGGAAGTCCAAGGTCCACCCACCTCCATCCAGGTCTAGTAAGGTGAACATCCAAATTGCCTAGGCTCCCACAAAGCCAATTCGTGCAGTAGGATCAAAAACCCATTGCCATCGTTCTTGAGTTCTCGGTAGTCCTCATTGTCCGCTATGTTCTGCGAGTCCGGTTTTATCCCAGGCTTTTGCATTGATAACAGTGACAGTATCTGCATAAAAATAATTACATTAACAATATCTCTATTTTATGTAAAGGTTGATATTATTTTATATTCATTAACTTTTAATAAAACATACACATATTTCACTTGATTTTGTTACACGTATCTAAGAGGAACTTAGGCTCACTTCAGTGAGAACAAGAATCATTATTACATTCTTAGAATTAGTTAAGTAGCAGAATTAAACTAATTCTCAGTTCTGTCTGGTACAGAAAATATAATACACTGAAATATTTTTGGAACAAATTCTCAATCTTTCAAGAATGGTCTAGAAATATTTTGATAAAAATGTTCAGTCTTTTAATAATATTATAGCGTCTAATCTTCCCATGTATGCTTTCTTTAAAAAAAATCAAACAGATGTAAGACTTTTCAGCTTTGAGAAAGAGATTACATATTCATTAAACTTAATTTTAATTTTCTACTCAAATCACAGAAATATTCATTGCTGATTGATCCTTTAACAATATGTGTAATTGCTCATCTAGTACTTCATTAGGCTTTTAGTGGACCACGGTTCTTCAGCTGCAGCTGAAATTTCATTAAGATATTTTTGATGAAGCTCTTTTATACTTACATTCTTAGTACTTAGATTCAGGGTTATTGGGGCCTTCTTGCTAATATGTCATCACCTATCTCTGTTAGCCACCACAGTTAATCAAGCACTAAAGCATTTCATCTCAGACAACTTAGGCTCACATTGTTCATAGCAATCAAAGGACTTTGCTTTGCTTCTCAATTATTATTACTTTTTGATTTATTCAAGGTAGAGTTTCTCTGTACTTTTGGAACCTCTCCTGGAACTACCTCTTGTAGGCCAGGCTAGCCTCAAACTCAGAGAGATCCATCTGCCTCTGCCTCCTGAGTGCTGTGATTAAAGGCTTGCATCACCACTACCCAGCTTCTCCAATTATTTCTTATGATTTATAAGTTCCAGTTGCCCATGTTGAGAGAAAAATTCATGTGTCCTATAAGTAATGATTTTGTGCAATAAATCTTCTGTTGCAATAAATCTTCTGTTGTCAACAGTTATTAATGGTGAAGAGACATGCTATTTTCATTTTCATTAAAGTTTATAGCTTATAGTGAGTTTTCCAGGAATACACATATACATACATACCTTAATCAAATCACCTGGTCACTCATTATTTTCCTTTCTTAAGTAATCAATAACTCAAGAATAGGCAGCTCCTTATTGACAAATGTGACTAAAGTCATTTAAGACTATAGTGTCTTAGGTTTTAGCCATGCTCTTGTGGAAGGCCACCCATATCAGAGTGTATGAGAAGCACAAAGTGCACGTTAAGGATTTAAAAATGATAAATTGAAGAGGACAAAAATTTGGGTGATAAGGGAACAGAGACAGCAGGTAAGAGTTGGGGGAAGGGAATGAATATCTTGAAAACATATCATTCTCTAAGGCCTAACTAAGAATGATCAACTTCTTTTGTGATTTGTGCACCTATATTTAAATTGTCTGATATCTTTAAAATGAATGTGGATATTCGTATGTTTTCCAACTTCACAGAAACTACCACCATGCACACACACACACACACACACACACTCACACACACACACACACACTTCTTGAACTCTTTCCTGTGGTTCCATATGCACTCTCTGCTCCTAAGTCCAACACTTTAAACATTATTTATTGTACATGCAATTTATAAACAGCATCAATTCATGACTTCACTATCTCTCTATAATATTTTAGGTCTTTAGAATATTTTCTACATTGCTTCTTACTTGAAACCTTTTGAAAAATATATTCATTTTAAAATGCTTTCTTTCGAATATGAATTTTCCTATTATGTGTTACACTGTACATTGACAAACTCTTGTTCATTCATATTTGAATTGCAAGTATTTGTGTTTGCGATCAACACAAATTTGTGCTAAGTATCTGAAAATTTAAGAAAAGTTTGAATCTTTTATTTGTTCTTTAAATTTTTATTAAATTTTAGAATTCTGCATGATAATATCTTAGTTACTGAAACTATTTTTCTCATTCTCACAGAATTTTAATATCAAATAACATTGTGATTACAAGCAAAATACTGAGTTAAAGGTGAGAAGATGTATATATAATGTGATATATAATAAAGAGTCTGTCACTGTAGTACCTGATATTAATAAAACTAACAGAAAGATTTTATGGATGGATTCTAGAAAAGAAAATACATTACAGGTAATCAAAATAGAAAGGAAAAACATAAAACAATAGAAATGATGCTAGTATACAGAAAGGCATCAAGGGCAAATGCTAAACCAAGAAAATAGAACAAACATGCTAAAGGGGACCAAGAATATGGAAAACTATTGAATCTAACTAAGATATTCTGTAGCAGTCAGTTTCTATTGTGATAAAACACTATGAACAAGGGCAACTTGGGAAGGAAAGGGTTTATTTCATCTTATACTACCAAATAACATGATGACAGAGTGAAGTCAGAAAAAGAACTGAAGCAGAACAGAACCCTGAAGGTAAACTCTGAAGTGAAATCACACAGGAGTGCTGCTTATTAACTTACACATTATGGCCTAGGAAGCTTTGCATCCAAATAGACTAGGGTCCCAAGAAGCCAGTACCTGCAGTAGAAACAAGTCCCAGTGCCTTTATCAATGGCTTCTCAGTCAGCCCCCATTTTTAGCCACATTCAGAGAGTTCGGTTTGATAGTATGCTCATTCAGTCTGGGTCCAGCTGGATTTGTTGAGCTCCCATTAGAACAGGCACACTTTCTCAGTGGGTGGACCAGCCCCTCGCGGTTCAGACTTCCTTGCTCTTCAACTGGACCTTGGGAGCTCAGTCCATTGCTCTGATGAGGGTCTCTGTCTCTATCTCCATCTGTAGCCTGACGAAGATTCTATAGTAATATTCGAGATAAACATCAGTGTGATAGAGGGGCAAGGCCAGTTCAGGCACCCTCTGCACTGCTGCCCAAGGACGTAGCTGGGGACATCCCCGTGGACACCTGGGATCCCCTCAAGAGCCAAGTCTCTTGTCAACCCTAAAATGGCTCCCTTAATGTAGATATCTTCTTCCCTGCTCCTATGTCCGCCCTTCCTCCAATTTTAGCTTCTTTGTCAAAAATCAGGTGTTCAGAGGTGTGTGGATTAATACCCTGGTCTTCAATTTGTTTCCATTGGTCAGTGTCTCTGTTTTTATGCCAGTACCAAACTGTTTTTATTACTGTAGCTATGTAATAGAGTTGGAAGTCAGGGATGATAAAGCCTCTGGAAGTTCTTTTATTGTATAGGATTGTTTTGGCTATCCTGGGTTTTTTGTTTTTCCATATAAAGTTGATTATTGTTCTCTCAAGGTCTGTGAAGAATTTTGTTGGGATTTTGATATGGATTGAGTTGAATTTATAGATTGCCTTAGGGAGAACTGCCATTTTTACTATGCTGATCATACCCATCCAAGAACATGGGTGATCCTTCCATTTTCTGGTGTTCTCTTCAGTTTCTTCCTTCAAAGACTTAAAGTTTTGTCAAATAGATTTTTCACTTCCGTTGTTAGTGTAACTCCAAGATACTTTATGCTATTTGTGGCTATTATGAAAGATGAAGTTTCTCTGATTTCCCTCTCTGCTTCTCTATCTTTTGTGTATAGAAGGGCTACTGATTTTTTTTTTAGTTCATCTTGTATCCTACCACATCACTTAAGGTATTTATCAGCTGTAGGAGTTCTTCGGAAGAGTTTTTGGGGTCACTTATGTACACAATCATATCATCTGCAAATAATGAAAGTTTGACTTCTTCCTTTTCACTTTGAATCTCCCTTGATCTCCTTATGTTGTCTTACTGCTATTGATAGAACTTCAAGCACTATTTTGAAGACATATGGTGAGAGTGGACAGCCTTGTTTTGTTCCTGATTTTAGTGGAATGGCTTTGAGTTTTTTTCCATTTAATTTGATATTAGCTGTTGGTTTGCTGTATATTGCTTTTATTATATTTAGATATGATTCTTGTATCCCTAACCTCTCCAAAGGGGTGTTGAATTTTGTCATAAAGGGGTGTTGAATTTTGTCAAATGCTTTTTCACCATCTAATGAAATGATCATATGGGTTTTTTTTTCAGTTTATTTATGTAATGGATTACATTAATAGATTTTTGCATGTTGAACCAGCCTCGAATCTCTGGGATGAAGCCTACTTGATCGTAATGGATTGGTTTTTTGATGTGTTCTTGGATTCTGTTTCCAGTATTTTATTGAGAATTTTTGCATCCTTAAAAACCAGGGAAATGCATTTCAAAACTATAGAAAATTATTCCTAATCCTAGTCATAAGAGAAAAAAGGCAAATATTAGCATGTATGAAAGAAAGGGGGCATACTTATTCACTGCTTATGGAAATGTAAACTGTTCCCGCTATTGTGGAAACTGGTGTGGAGATTCTTCAAAAAAGTCTATACAGAGGTCTATGACATGATCCAGCTGTATCACCCTGGGAAATAGACCCAAATAGCTAGCTCTATGTCATATTCCAGAGATATTTGTTCATCTGTGTTCATTGCGTTTCTCTCCTTAATGGACACAGCAGGCAGCCTATATGGTTATTTGATAAATGGAAAATGAAAAGTATGGCACATTTACATATTGAAATATTGAGCTGATAAGATAACAGAAATTTATAGGTAAATGGATGAATTCTGAGTCTGAGAGGTAACCCAGATCCAGAAAGACGATTATGGTATGTATTCACTCATTAGTGGACTCTAGCCATTAACCAAGGACATTAAGCCTAGAGAAGCCAAATAACAAGGTAAACCCAAAGAAAACATATGAATCCTCCTAGAAATTGGAAGCAAACAAGATTGCATGGCAAAAAGTGGGGAGCATGGGGGTAGGAGTAGGGGTGGGGTGAGATTGGGGGAAGGGGAGAGGGGAAGAAGGAAGGGAGAAGGGAAAGACTGGCGAGAGCTGTGGGGAATGGGAAGGTGAAGATGGAGGAAAGATGGATATAGGAGCAGGGAAGAAGATATTTACATTACGGGAGCCATTTTAGGGTTGGCAAGAGACTTGGCTCTAGAGGGGATCCCAGGTGTCCATGAGGATGTCTCCAACTAGGTCCTTGAGCGATAGAGGAGAGGGTGCCTGAACTGGCCTTGCCCCTCTATCACACTGATGTTTATCTCGATGTTTATCCCCAGTTGAAGGGCAGAAGGAGAGAGAAGGAGAGCAAGGAAGTCAGGACCACGAGGGGTTGGTCCACTAACTGAGGCAACTCACCAAATCCAGCTGGACTGGTACTGAACGAGCATGTGATCAAACCGGCCTCTCTGATTGTAGCTGACAATGGGGGCTGACTGAGAAGCCATTGATAAAGGCACTGAGACTTGTTTTTATGGCATATTCTGCCTTTTTGGGACCCTAGTCTATTTGGATACATAGCTTCTTAGGCCTGGATGTAGGGGGGAGGGCCTTGCACCTCCCATAGGGCAGGATTCCCTGCCCTCTCTCAAGCATGGAGGGGGAGGGTGGAGGGTGAATGGGAGAGCAGGAGGGAATTGGGAGGAGGGGAGGAAGTGTAAATTTTTGAATGGAAAAATAAAAAAATAAAAAACATGTCCCAAAAGAAAAAAGAAAAAAATAATAATACAAGAAAACTGCTGTTCCAGGGAAATTTGCAGTTAAATATACAAATTACACCTGTGTCTCGAACTCCGAAATAATTTGAAGCATATATTATACTAGATTTATGAATGTAGTATTTTCTATTGTCAGGCATATTTCACTGTTTTATGAATTTGGACTGACCGTACTCATTGCTATATTGAAATGTACCTGGTTTATTCCCAAATAGCAAACATATTAATGGTAGAATGCCCCAAATGTAAGATCTTTTAAGATCCATTTCTCAATTGAGTTTTTGAGCTCATAGTATTTCATTCATGTGCCCAAGTATAGCAAATGACATAATTATTCATTTATTATGTTTTTATAAACCATCAACAGTTTAATCATCATGATCCATATAGTCAACATAGACAGTTTCTAGATGATTAAATGATTAACATATATTAGTTCTTTCTGAGATGGCTGTCATTCGTCCTAGAACTCCAAAGGCTTAGATAGGTTGACTTCTGTGAGTCAAAGGTCAAAAATGTATATATAATAAGCTCCAGGCTAGCCAAGGATACATAGCAGGAACGTGTCTCAAGACTTCCACTCCACCAAAAAAGAGTTCATTAAATTAAATGAAGAGTATGCTTGAACTACTGTCACAGAGAGACTGAGTCTCAAAACAGGTATTAAGATCAACAATTAATATACTGAATCTCATAAAGTCAGAAGGCATATTACAACAAAGGATACCATCATTCAGTCAAAATAATAGCCTATGTAATGGAAAAATATACTAAGCAATAATACATCAGATAGAATGTTAGTAGCTAAAACATATAAAAACTAAACCAAGAAACCAACCAAAAATGATGCACAAAACTTTGGAGAGAGCTTTAAAAATTTGAAATACCAAATGATTAAAAAGTACAGCAGTGTTTGACATCCTTAGCCACTAAGGAAATGTAAATTAATATTATTTTAAGATTCATTTTGCACCACTCATAATGACCAAGATCCATTAAATAAGTGAAAGTACACAGTAACAGAGATGCAGGTAAAGGGGAACATATTTATTGATGATAGGAGTAAAGATTTAGAGAACTATGAGAATCAGTGCAAAGATTCCCTGAGAATCTGGGACTAGGTTTACCCAAGACCCAGCTATACTATCCCTAGGTGTATTCCCATAGGACTCTACATGCTGCTGCAAAGAGATACTTGTTCATCCATTATCACTGATGCTCTATTCAAGATAGCCAGAAATTAGAAAAAGCTTAGGTATCTACCAACATATGAATGGATAACAAAAATGCGATAGATTTTATACCATGTAATGTCATTTAAATCATAAGAAATAAAACTGTGAAATGCACAGGTAAATGGATGAAGTTAAAAGCAAAACTCATAGATAACTGTTGTATGTTTTCTCATATATTTATCTTTACATTTTAAAATTTTTGATGTGTATGATACAATTCAGATAATCATAGAGATAAAGTACCAGGCAAGGGACCAGGAGGGAAAAGAGAATCTCTCAAGGAAGAAAGAGGAAAGAGAATGCAGTTTTCTGAAGAGCTAAAGGGAAAGTTAGAATGAAATAGGAAAATTATGTGGGCAGGGCATGAGAGAAAGAGAGCAATAAATTAGGGAATACTGGGAGAAACAACTAACACTAATGGCCACTTGAAAAAATATATGAAAACCTAAAGCATTACAAGCCTCCTAAAATATACACATGTGTGAAAGAAATTTACATGTAGTTATCAAATAATGGGGGACACAGAGATCCAAGTAGAGATCACATGCCATTAAATTAAACATCCAGTGCCAACAATGGATTACGTCTTGCTAAATTGTTGACCAAAGAAGTGTTATGGAACCCCTAAAATACTACAAGCTATTGTCAAAACTTTGGACTGCTCTCCAAAACCTGAAGGTAAGGCCTTATTGCTGATAACAACACTTACTTATGTTACTGAACATGGAAGGGTCAATCTGGTGCCTAAAGTAGAAACCTTACTCCTACTGATCAGCCATACATGGTGCTTTAATGTGCCATGTAATGTACATTTAATGTACTATGTAAAGGACATAGATATTAATTTGCTACATTTTTATAAACCATCGACAGTTTTAAGCATTATGATGCATATTCTCCTCTGCGTGCTACCAGACAAGAAAGGTAATTCCCAATGCCATTCAGCTAGAAATTCTGGATCCTATTACAATGAATTGTTTGCAAAATTGGTGCATTGGTGGCACAAATGTTATAGGCATAATCAAGTACATTTTCATTGTGATTGAGGCCCATTCCATGAGATAGGAGCTATACCAGACACTGAGAAAGTGGACCCAAACCTGAGAATAGATAAGTTAAGGACTTTGGGGAAAACGTCTTACTATTATTCTGTTAAATGACTCCTAATGGCACACTGTTAGGCCCATAGGTTTGTGCCTAGCTCAAAACCTATCATAGAAACTTCTCATTTTAGTAAATGAGAATTAGCCAGAGATATACAACTGGAAAAAAAATCAGGAAAGTGTGACTGTGAAACATTCAACAAAGGATAAAATGTTTTCGTCAAATTCTTCCTCTCAGAGTTCAGGGGTTTATGCAAAAGAAGAGGTGGAAAAACTGTTAGAAACGGTGGCAACACACATAGAACTGTATAGGTTCCTGAAAATTAGGGTCATCATTTGGAGAGGGGAAAGTGGGCATAGTGTAGTACTCTTAACTAAAAAGCTATCTGCAATTGATACCTGTTGAAGAAGGGAAAATCAGTTTTTTTTCAGCAGATAATCATGAGCCATACATGAGTATAAGTTCCCATGGGAACCACATTCCCCAAGAATTAGAGTTACAGAGGTTTATGAGCCACTGATGTTGGATCTGGGAACTGAACTCTGGTGCTCTGCAAGGGCAGTATGAGCTCTATACCATTGAGTAAACTCTCTCTTTGCATTTACCTCTCTCTATAATTGCTATTTCCATGGATTCTACCCTACTATCTTTAGCTATCTAGGGACCCTATGAAACTATATAGAAATCTAGGTTCTCTAGCAAATAAATAATGAGTATTATTACTATTAATAAGGGGAATGGTAAGAAAAGTTATAAGCACCTATTCTTCCATGTATTTACTTTCTTGTATATATGTTATATTTGTGGAGTGCATGAATTTATATGTATTCTAGGTTACTTAAAGTCAATGGTAGAGTGGTACACATTAATTATTTAACAATATCTTCTTATAAAACATCCACATACTTTAATCTACATATATGACAATATTTTATTGTCTCTATATCTCACCAGTACTAAAGGGGATGCATGTAATTGCTACATATATACATTTTCAACCCATTTCTTTTATATACTTCATGACCACACTAATTCTAAGCTAATTTATTACACTCGGTTATCAAAATGTACAGTACAATGTGCAATTTCCAAGATGCTGGTTTAACTTCTCCTATTGCCATAATACACTGAGGGGGCCTTTCTAGCTTGTGAAAGAAAATATTTCAGAGACATGCATTCTAATTAGGAATAGTTAACAAACAATACAAAACCTAAAAATAAAATCAATTAAATTGTAAATTTTTAAAAAAAATTCATGAGAGTAAATGATATAAAATGACTAATCTTCATTGGTCCCATACTAAAATAACATTGGGACCATGACTGTAAATAGATGACTATGAAATAGAGTTTGACATTTGCTTGATGAAATATGAAGCCCATTTTTAATAATTTCAGTGATCTTCTAAATATCATTCAGAAATGCTAGCTGACCTAAATTTCCATTTGGCTAATGACTTTCTCTGCAAAGCATATGACAAGCTGTCACAGCCACAACACTAGTAATACATCAATAGATTATACTGTTTGTACATTTTATATATTTTTTGAAGCAGAGGAATATTTCCCACTACAATAGAAACTTGCAGAGTCAAGATAGACTCCTAAAATACTGAGCATTCATACAATGCAAAAATCATGGCATAGTTCTTTTCTCAAATAAAGGACATTTAACTCTATCCCACAAAAAAATCCTTATTCATCACTTTTGGCTGCTAAACAAATTCACCTTCAGAAGTCTATAACTAAACATTTTGTAATAAAGTATATAGAAACGTAAGAGGATGTTTTATATGCCTTTTAGAGCTTCCTTTCTTCCTCATTGCCTGGGTTAAATCCATATCAATACTACTAATTCATTTCTTTGGTATCTAATTAAGATTCCTCCATAAGAATAGTGCATATGCAAAGGAGAGGGAAAATATTTTGCACTTGTATTTTATTATTTAGTTGAAATGCTGTGAGTTCAAATCTTCGCCAATCTATATATTTCAATAATTATTACTTATGCATTCTGCACATTGAAAGACACAGTCATTTAAATTTTATCTTTGACAAATATTTTTATTTTTCATAAGAAATCAGGGCAGAATTGGTGAATGCCTTTTGTTAAAATAAAATCGTTTTGCAGCAAAGAAAACAAAAATGGCTTCTTAGCTACTTATAAAGGAGAACTATATTCAAAGAAATAATGTCAGTACATCAAAGAGCTCTCCAGTGGTGATTGCAGCACTCTTCACAATAGCTAATAATTGATTAATGTGTTGGCCAATTAGTAGTGAATGAATTAAGAAAACATGAAATATATACTCAGGTAGATTTTATTAAGCTAAAAAGAGGATGAAATATTATAAGCAATGACATGGGCAGACCTAGAGGCAGTGATATTAACAAGGCACAGAAAGATACATACTGAGTATTCTTGCTACAATGTCAGATCTAAACCATTGAGCTTATAGAGTAGAAAACATCATAGCAACAATGAGGGATCACTGAGTGGAGGAGAGAGGAGGGAATTGTAGAGAACAGACAGATTAGTGACTAGAAAGTCACAGGCAAGCAGGAAGATTACATTTTTGTCTTCTGTCACACAGAGAGTAGTTTTGTGTTTAACAGTACATATTATTTGAATAAAAATATTGTGGAGAGCAGATTATGTCTCTTTATTACCAATAAATGCCTGTTGAAGTGTCACATAAATCTAAATAACCTGGGTTGATTCAATAGCAATATGCACACAATATCCTGATAAATAAGCATTCTATGACAATAAACTTATCACCAAAAAAATTAATACACTTACAGGTGCTGGTTATGGCAGTCACACATAGAGTCAACTTAGTGTCTCTGTGACTTAGAATTGGGCAATTTACATTCCTTGTCATTCATAATCTCAACTTTATCTTGGGTTGGTTTGGTTTCTTGTCCCTGCTGATAGCTACACACCCATCATTTCCTTTGTTTTTATACACAAACGTTTTTATCTTTCTTCAGAAACAGTACACTTAAGACCTCCTCCAGTAGAGGCTTTTACCCAGGCTTCAAATGAAAGAGTCAATGAAGTCAATGAAGGTGTTTTGAGTTGAAAATTCAGCAACTTGTAACAGGTGTACACTGAATGCCAATTATTTATGATGAGAAAAGGGGCACACATATTTAAGGTTGAAACTAGTTTATGCATGTAGACTTGCAGGACTTTAATTAATTAATTAATTTTTTCGATTTATTTGTTTATTTATATATATATATATATATATATATATATATATATATTTTTTTTCGAGACAGGTTTTTTTCTATAGCTTTAGAGACTTTCCTGGAATGAGCTTTTGTAGAGCAGGCTGCTCCCAAACTTACAGAGATCCACCTTCCTCTGCCTCCCGAGTACTGGGATTAAAGGCATGCACCATCATTGCCTGGCCGACTTCATTATATTTTGTTCCTGCAGGAAAAACTTAAGTCCTTGTATGAATCACTGAACTTCCTCTTTTTCTATTTAGAAAGATTAGGGAGTTTTCTATACCTGTCATCTTTTGAAGTTGCCTAAGCAATTTCCTAGTCAGAATTCCATTTGTAAAAAAAAGCTCTTCTAAGACAACACAAAACATAAAAACCTAGGAAAACATCACATATGGTAAGATAGAACTGAAGAAGGAACACAAATTAGTTTAGATAGAGTCAGATACCTATTTATGGTAATTTATGAGTCCAAGGAATGTCAGATGCATTTCTAATCATAGTCATTTTGTGCTGGAAATAAGGGAGTTACAGAAGCTTAAGGACTGTTGCAAGTCCACTTGACTGGTTATTTTACGAAGGTCAAGGACAAAGTTGGTTCTCTATCACTACAAACCACTATTAT
This sequence comes from Neodon shergylaensis, assembly GCA_025134845.1. NCBI lineage: Eukaryota > Metazoa > Chordata > Mammalia > Rodentia > Cricetidae > Neodon > Neodon shergylaensis. The sequence continues at coordinate 7,285,852 of JABTXL010012716.1, forward strand.
TTCTATTGTACCATCATGTTCTTGTTTGAAGAGTTCAACTCAAGTAATATTCTAAAGTGACAGAATTAGATTGTGTTGATGTGTTTCTGCCAGTCCTATTGCTGTTGTTTTAAGTTACAAGAAGCTTATAAACAACGTTGTATCTGTGCACCTGCTTAGGATATGCTGTGCACATGTGTGCATGCATGTGTGTGCAGATAGATGGTTGGTAGAGGTTGATGTCAGCTGTCCTTTGATCACTCTTCATTATCTCACTGAACCTTATGCTGATAGCTTGGAGATCCTGGCTAACAAACAAGCTTCGGGGATCCACCAGTCTGTCCTCAGGCTAGGTTCACTTTCAGAGACTGCCAACATGCCTTGCTTTTCTACATTACACTAGGGAGATTACAGTCCCTAGTTAGGTCCTCATTCTTGCGTAACAGAGACTTTCGTACCAGAGCAATCATTCCACTCCATAAAACTTTCTTATCATAGAGACTTCAAAGAAAGCCTTCTAATGCCAGCTTCAATGGGGCAAAATTAAAGGATCGGCAGGATTTCCTCTTTCCTGGATGATCTAGGCAGAACCCATTTACTTGCTTCTTATATCTTCTAAAGGCTGGCCACAAACTTTGATGGACCATTTCTATATCCAAAGCCAGCAAGGGAAGGTTGGTATCTTTTACATCAAAACACCCCAAAATACTCCCATCATCATACCTTGTCATCTCTTTTCATAGGCTATTGACATTCCTTTGGAGACACCTGAATACTCCAGGACTGTTTCCATTGTCAAATAAGCTCACAGCAGCTCAATATCATATACAATATTAAATTCTCTTTGTAAGAATTTCCTTATTTGCTGTCAATGAGATTTCACCTCATGTTAAAACTTATATTACAAGTATATATTATAACTTACGTTACAGTAAAGAAACTCTAAAGAAGGACATGTCATTTATGCCCGAAGCTCATTGTAGTGTCATTTTTGCCAGTTACCATGGGAAATTTGGAGGATGATATTTGATTAAATTAGTATTTAGAAAACTCCAATGACAAACTATTGTTCTGTATGATTTGGGTGAATCTCATGAAGTCAGTTGAAGGCCATAAAAGAGTATAAAACTGGGAGATTCTCAAGTCTTCCCAGTGTCCAGCCTGCTGCAATTTAGAATGGGTCTGTACCCTTGGTTATCTTGGATGTCAAGCTGGTTGGTATCCAATGCAAACTTTTAAATAACTACCCTCAGAGATTTCATGATCTTTTTTCCTAAAATAAATCTGCTATGTTCACTCTGCTTCTCCAGAGAGCCCTAAGTAAAATAGGTAACCTTGAGTATTTTCAGTCAAATATAAAAGATTTCATTTTATTTCATCAAACTGTTATTTCTTCATTTTGCATTTTCCTACTTGGCATTATTTTATTCTTGTAAATGTTCTGTTGTCTCATTTCATCAATAATATCCACTCCTATTTTACTTCTTTTTTTTTTGAGACAAATATATTGGTATTCTTTTTTTTTATTAATTTTTTATTGAGGAAAAAAAAACGTTTCCCACTCCTCCCCGCCTCCCATTTCCCTCCCCCTCCTTCCACCCTTCTCCCCCTCCCCCCACTCCTCTCCCCCTCCCTCTCCAGTCCAAAGAGCAGTCAGGGTTCCCTGCCCTGTGGAAAGTCCAAGGTGCTCCCCCCTCCGTCCATGTCTAGGAAGGTGAACATCCAAACTGGCTAGGCTCCCACAAAGCCAGAACTTGAAGTAGGATCAAAACCCAGGGCCATTGTCCTTGGCTTCTCATCAGCCCCCATTGTTCGCCATGAACAGAGAGTCCGGTTTTATCCCATGCTTCTTCCGTCTCATTCCATCTGGCCTTGGTGAGCTCCCAATAGATCAGCCACACTGTCTCAGTGGTTGGGTGCACCCCTCGTGGTCCTGACTTCCTTGCTCATGTTCTCCTTCCTTCCGCTCCTCACTGGGAACTTGGGAGCTCAGTCCGATGCTCCAGTGTGGGTCTCTGTGACTATCTCCATCCATCCCCAGATGAAGGTTCTATGGTGATATGCAAGATATTCGTCAGCATTGCTATAGGATAGGGTCATTTCAGGTTCCCTATCCTCAGCTGCCCAAGGAACTAACTGGGGACCTCGCCTTGGGCTCCTGGGAGCCACTCTAGGTTCAAGAATCTTGCCAACCCTAAGGTGGCTCCCTTAATTAAGAATTGTGCTTCCGTACTCCCCTATCCAACCTTCCTTTATCGCAATCATCCTGTTTCCCCAAGTTTCCCTCATCCTCCCCTTCTCTCTTTTCTCTCCCCATCCCCCGATAATCCCATCCCACCCCACCCCCAAGGTCCCAAATTTTCTACCCGGCAATTTTGTCTACTTCCCATAGCCAAGAGGATAATTATATGTTTTTCCTTGAGTTCGCCTTCTCATTTAGCTTCTTTAGGTTCACCAATTATATACTCCGTGACCATTATTTATGGCTAGAAACCAATTATGAGTGAGTACATCCCATGTTCATCTTTTTGGGCCTGGGTTACCTCACTCAGGATAGTGTTTTCTATTTCCATCCATTTGCATGCAAAATTCGAGAAGTCGTTGTTTTTTACCGCAGCGTAGTACTCTAATGTGTATATATTCCACACTTTCTTCATCCATTCTTCCATTGAAGGGCATCTAGGTTGTTTCCAGGTTCTGGCTATTACCAATAATACTGCTATGAACATAGTTGAACAAATGCTTTTGTCATGTGATAGGGCATCTCTTGGGTATATTCCCAAGAGTGGTATTGCTGGGTCCAGGGGTAGGTTGATCCCGAATTTCCTGAGAAACCGAAACACTGATTTCCAAAGTGGTTGCACAAGATTACATTCCCACCAGCAATGGATGAGGGTACCCCTTCCTCCACAGCCTCTCCAGCAAAGGCTATCATTGGTGTTTTTGATTTTAGCCATTCTGACAGGTGTAAGATGATATCTCAAAGTTGTTTTGATTTGCATCTCCCTAATCGCTAAGGAGGTTGAGCATGACCTTAAGTGTCTTTTGGCCATTTGAAATTCTTCTGTTGAGAATTCTCTGTTCAGTTCAGTGCCCCATTTTTTAATTGGGTTAATTAGCATTTTGAAGTCTAGTTTCTTGAGTTCTCTATAAATTTTGGAGATCAGACCTTTGTCTGTTGCAGGGTTGGTGAAGATCTTCTCCCAGTCAGTAGGTTGCCTTTTTGTCTTAGTGACAGTGTCCTTTGCTTTACAGAAGCTTCTCAGTTTTAGTAGGTCCCATTTATTCAATGCTGCCCTTAATGTCTGTGCTGCTGGGGTTATACATAGAAAGCGATCTCCTGTGCCCATTTGTTGTAGGGTGCTTCCCACTTTCTCTTCTATCAGGTTCAGTGCATTCGGACTAATATTGAGGTCTTTGATCCATTTGGACTTGAGTTTTGTGCAAGGTGATAGATACGGGTCTATTTTCATTCTTCTACAGGTTGATATCCAGTTGTGCCAGCACCATTTGTTGAAGATGCTTTCTTTCCTCCATTGTATACTTTTAGCTCCTTTATCGAAAATGAGGTGATCATAGGTTTGTGGGTTAAAATTTGGGTCTTCTATTCGATTCCATTGATCGACTTCTCTGTTTTTATGCCAGTACCACACTGTTTTCATTACTGTAGCTCTGTAATAGAGTTTGAAGTCAGGGATGGTAATGCCTCCAGAAGATCCTTTATTGCATAGGATTGTTTTGGCTATCCTGGGTTTTTTGTTTTTCCATATAAAGTTGATTATTGTCCTTTCAAGATCTGTGAAGAATTTTGCTGGGATCTTGATGGGGATTGCATTGAATCTATAAATTGCCTTTGGTAGAATTGCCATTTTTACTATGTTGATCCTCCCAATCCAAGAGCAAGGGACGTCCTTCCATTTTCTGGTATTCTCTTCAATTTCTTTCTTCAATGCCTTAAAGTTCTTGTCAAATAGGTCTTTTACTTCCTTGGTTAGAGTTACTCCAAGATATTTTATGCTGTTTGTGGCTATCGTGAAAGGTGAAGTTTCTCTGATTTCCCTCTCTGCTTCCATATCCTTTGTGTATAAGAGGGCGACTGATTTTTTGGAGTTGATCTTGTATCCTGCCATATTTCTAAAGGTGTTTATCAGCTGTAGGAGTTCTTTGGTGGAGTTTTGGGGGTCGCTTATGTACACTATCATATCATCTGCAAATAACGAAAGTTTAACTTCTTCTTTTCCAATTCGAATCCCCTTGATCCCCTTATGTTGTCTTATTGCTATTGCTAGAACTTCAAGCACTATATTGAAGAGATATGGCGAGAGTGGACAGCCTTGTCGTGTTCCTGAGTTTAGTGGGATGGCTTTGAGTTTCTCTCCGTTTAATTTGATGTTAGCTGTTGGCTTGCTGTAAATAGCTTTTATTATATTTAGGTATGACCCTTGTATCCCTAATCTCTCCAAGACCTTTATCATAAAGGGATGTTGAATTTTGTCAAATGCTTTTTCAGCATCTAATGAAATGATCATATGGTTTTTTTTTCTTTCAGTTTATTTATATGATGAATTACATTGATAGATTTTCGTATGTTGAACCAGCCCTGCATCTCTGGGATAAAGCCTACTTGATCATAATGGATAATTTTTCTAATGTGTTCTTGGATTCGGTTTGCCAGTATTTTGTTGAGGATTTTTGCGTCAATGTTCATGAGTGAGATTGGCCTGTAATTCTCTTTCCTGGTAGAGTCTTTGTCTGGTTTTGGTATCAGAGTAACTGTAGATTCATAAAAGGAATTTGGTAATGACTCTTCTGTTTCTATATTGTGAAATACATTAAGGAGTATAGGTATTAGGTCTTCCTGGAAGTTCTGGTAGAATTCCGCATTGAAGCCATCTGGTCCTGGGCTCTTTTTGGTAGGGAGGTTTTTAATAACAGATTCTAATTCTTCGCGACTAACAGGTCTATTTAGATTGTTCACCTGGTCCTGGTTTAACTTTGGTATATGGTATTTATCTAAAAAAATGTCCATTTCTTTTACATTTTCCATTTTTGTGGCATACAGGCTTTTGTAGTAAGATCTAATGATTCTCTGAATTTCTTCTGTGTCTGTGGTTATGTCCCCCTTTTCATTTCTGATCTTATTAATTTGCATATTCTCTCTCTGCCGTTTAATTAGTTTGGATAGGGTTTTATCAATCTTGTTGATTTTCTCCAGGAACCAGCTTTTTGTTTCATTGATTCTTTGGATTGTTTTCTGTGTTTCTATTTTGTTGATTTCAGCCCTCAGTTTGATTATTTCCAGTCTTCTACTCCTCCTAGGTGAGTCTGCTTCTTTTTTTTCTAGAGCTTTCAGGTGGGCTTTTAAGTCTCCAATGTGTGCTTTCTCTGTTTTCTTTAAGTGGGCACTTAAAGGACTGCTTTCATAGTGTCCCATAAGTTTGAGTATGTTGTTTCTTTATTTTCATTGAATTCAAGGAAGACTTTAATTTCTCTCTTTATTTCCTCCTTGATCCAGGTGTGGTTCAGTAGTTGGCTATTCAGTTTCCATGAGTTTGTAGGCTTTCTGAGGGTAGCATTGTTGTTGAATTCTAATTTTAATCCATGGTGATCTGATAAGACACATGTGGTTACTAATATTTTTTTGTAACTGTGGAAGTTTGCTTTGTTACCGAGTATGTGGTCAATTTTTGAGAAGATTCCATGAGCTGCAGAGAAGAAGGTATATTCTTTCCTATTTGGGTGGAATATTCTATAGATGTCTGTTAAGTCCAATTGATTCATTACCTCCTTTAATTCTCTAATTTCTCTGTTAGGTTTCTGTCTGATTGACCTGTCCAATGGTGAGAGAGGAGTGTTGAAGTCTCCTACTATTAGTGTGTGCGGTTTGATGGCTGCTTTGAGTTTTAGTAATGTTTCTTTTACGTACGTGGGTGCTTTTGAATTAGGGGCATAGATATTTAGGATTGAGACTTCATCCTGATGAACTGTTCCTGTTATGAGTATAAAATGTCCCTCTCCATCTCTTCTGATTGATTTAAGTTTGAAGTCAACTTTGTTAGAAATTAGTATGGCCACACCTGCTTGTTTCTTAGGTCCATTTGCTTGATAAGCCTTTTCCCAGCCCTTTACTCTGAGTAGGTGCCTGTCTTTGTGGTTGAGGTGTGTTTCTTGTAAACAGCAGAATGTTGGATCCTGTTTTCTTATCCAATCTTTTAGCCTGTGCCTTTTTATAGGTGAGTTGAGCCCATTGACATTAAGTGATATTAATGACCAGTGGTTGCTAACTCCGGTCACTTTTTTAGTAGTAGAGTTTGTGTGTTTCCCTTCCTTGAGTTGCGCTGGTGAAGGGTCTCTAGATGTCTGAGTTATTGTGGTCATTGTTGGACTCCTTGGTTAGTGATTTTCCTTCTATTACTTTCTGTAAAGCTGGATTTGTGGCTACGTATTGTTTAAATTTGTTTTTATCCTGGAAAATTTTGTTTTCTCCATTTATAGTGAACGAAAGCTTGGCTGGGTATAGTAGTCTGGGCTTGCATCCATGGTCTCTTAGCTTTTGTAGTACATCTATCCAAGACCTTCTGGCTTTCATGGTTTCCATAGAGAAGTCGGGTGTAAGTCTGATAGGTTTGCCTTTATAAGTGACTTGGCCTTTTTCCTTTGCGGCTCTTAATATTCTTTCTTTATTCTGAATGCTTTGTGTTTTGATTATTATATGGCGAGGGGATTTTTTTTTTGATCCAGCCTATTCGGTGTTCTGTATGCTTCTTGAACCTTCATAGGTACATCCTTCTTTAGGTTGGGAAAGTTTTCTTCTATAATTTTATTAAATATATTTTCTGGACCGTTGAGTTGCACTTCTTCACCTTCTTCTACTCCAACTATTCTTAGGTTTGGTCTTTTTATTTTGTCCCATATTTCCTGAATGTTTTGCGATGAGAACTTGTTGGACTTGCTGTTTTCTTTGATCAGTGTGTTTATTTTCTCTATGTTATCTTCAGCATCTGAGATTCTTTCTTCTATCTCTTGTATTCTGCTGGTTATGCTTGTTTCTGTAGTCTCTATTCGTTTACCTAAGTTTTCTATGTCCAGCCGGCCCTCTGTTTGTGTTTTCTTCTTTGCCTCCATTTCAGTTTTCAAGTCTTGAACTGTTTCCATTATCTGTTTGATTGTTTTTCCTTGGTTTCCTAGAGTATCATTCACTGATTTATTCAATTCTTCAAACTTTCCGTTATACTTCTCATCCATTTCTACAAGGGCATTTTTTACATGCTGTTTAAGGGCGTCAATCACTTTCATAAAGTCAAATTTTTCTGCTTCTTCTTGGTTAAGGTGTTCCTGTGCTCCTGTTGTGAGGTCGCTGGGTTCTGGTGGTTTCATGTTGTTCTTCAGATTGCAGGGTGAATTCTTGCATTGGCGCCTGCCCATCTCTTCTTCCGAATGCTCCCCTATGGGTCTTCTTTAACAGGATCGGGTCTCCTTGCCCACTGATGTACCTTCTCAGTGATGTCACTCCCCAGTGATGCCTCTCCTAATGCCCCAATGATGTCTCTCCTGGTGCCCGGATTGGGTCTCCCTGCTGCTTGGGTAGCTCGTAAACAAAGGGCCTGCCTTGCTAGCTGCAGGCAGGCTATCGAGATGAAGGTAGCATAGGAGCTTAAAACTGATCTTGAGTACTGGTCCTCCCTTACAGCAGGGCCGGGTTGTGGGGAGGGTGCTGAGGGGCTGGGTCGTGAGTAAGAAAGAAGGCCCTGCAGAAGGAGCTGGGGGACGGGGGTTGTGCTTTCCCCTGGGACAGACCACCCCTGGATAGCACACACTCACCTGTCCAGATGGAATTCAGCAACTATGGCCCAATGCTCCGGGGACAAAAGGAAGAATGTGGCAGGCGGGGCGGAGTCCAGGAGAGCACAGGAGAGCCAGGAGCACAAGCTTGAGGTGCCCAGCTCCCTTACTGGGGACCTTGAGTCCTGCCTGGCAGGCAGGCACTCACCGCTCTCCCTATTTTACTTCTTATTGATACTAATTTACTTTCCATTCTAAAGAAAGCATGTATTATGTAATGGTACAGTTTACTCAGATCATTTGCACTATTGTTCTACTGGGCTACAGTCATCAAGAACACTTAACCAGTAATTTCTATACTGTGATTATTAAATAGATTTTAAACACTGCAATTATCAAGTATAAATTATTCTTTAGAACTCTAACATTCTAGTTCTTGTCCCTTCTATCTAAATGTACTAATTTAAAAAAACAGAATGTTGATACTGTTTCACCACTGATAATATTTAGCTTATATTATGTTGCTGATCCCTAGTATTCTCTGCAACCATAATAATAGAATGAGGCTAAAAAGTAGTATACACATGCTAGATAAATGCAAAGCAGAGTGTGGATAAAGGGGAACCGCTACCCCTTGTGGGACTGAAACACTGTTTGCAAGAGGGAGATTCAAAAATAAGTCCCTCAAAATATATTATTCTTTGAACTGTATTTGAAGAGGAAGTCATGCTTACTAAAGAAAGTCTGGTCTTAGGAGTCATGTTCCTTGGTAATTCTAAAGAGTTAGATTTTCTCTTTTTAGATTTATAAACTTTGTGAGAACGAATAGGGTTGGAAGCTTATGCGGATTTATGAGTTCCCAACATGACTCCTAGGTGCAAAATGTTACCAATAATGCTAAATAAAGGAAAAGTCATACATTCAATTTTGTTAAAATTTACATTCTTGAAATATAAATTTAATAACAATGCAACTCTTTCAAATTTCCTCTACTTGAGGAGAAATATTTCTCTATTTGTACATGTTTAGAAAGAGACAGGTAATTGTTTGGTGACTTCCCATGGCCTAAAGCGGTAAGAATGTGGCACAACTGAGAACAGTAGTTAGTCTTTGACTTCTAATTCATCTTTTCTACAATGTGTCACTGAACTACAGGAAAGACATTCTACATGAATTGAGTATATTTCTTTGAACTGAAACAAGTTTTTCTTTTCTATATCAACACCTTCACTACAGGGTATTCTGAGACCTGAAAAGAAAGGCTCTGCACTAAAGTTGTGCCTATGAACAGTTCAGTAGGCACATTAACTGCCAGTGGGAGGGCTATTTAGTCTGAATAGCATCTGGACAGCAGTATAAGATTACGCGTAACCCCTATTATTCTGTTGATAAAAGTCTTATTACCTTTAGGGTCTGAAAAGTAAGACTTCCACATTTAAAAAAAGTCAGGTGTCTGGAAGATATAGTAAGAAGCAGCTAGCAAATATTATAGAGACTTTACTCATTATGAGGCCAAAAAGAGAGTAGACAATGAATTTGAGAATACACTGATTGTAGAAATATAAAATAACAAATACTTCATAAAAACATGCTAAAGCTTATCTGGAGAAATATTTAAATTTCAATTAAAAATAAAAGATTATAATAAAATGATTTAGTATAACTCAATGAATATAATTTTCTAATTATTGGGAATGATTAATTTGAAACACTTAACACATGAAAGTCATGTATAACAGAATATTAAGTTTAGAGGGTCTGTAACAATGTGTGTTTTATTGCTCACAATGGATGAGCGCTTTAAATTTTAAACAAGAAAAGACCTGTGATCATTTTTTGCTCTATTTCAGTTCATAGAATAGCTTACTCTCACATGAAAGTAGATAAACCTAAATATTGTTAGGTATGCTTCTGTATTTATCATTGTTTGGTTTCATTTTGAACTATGTTCAATGAATTATGATAAGATCTTTGTTTTATTTGGCATACCAGAAAATGACTAAGTGATGGTCTTATTGAATTAAAAGATTAAACTGGGTGTTCACATTTTTGGTCTGTCTAGGTAAATATTTTAAATTGATACATACATTTATTGGTTAAAATAAATAATAACTGCAAACTAAATATTCTTAGAAAATGTCATGATATCTCAAAGATATACTAATTGTATTAATTTAGTTGAGAATGAATATTCTACATTTAAATTACTTCTTTAGTCACAATATTAACACTGACCATGTAATAATGTAAAAACAGTCGATTTTTCATAAAATGTAATGATTAGTAATGACATCCTGCCCAGATTCCCTTTTCCCTTCCGTATCAGACTACCCTTTATCTGCCAATAGGTTGATATTGTAGAGTATGTACAGTCAGTCCAATGGAAAATTCAAGAGTACATGTCCTTTACTCCTCTTTCTCCATCATATACCCAATCTGATTGCCAATTGATTCTTCTGAATACTTTTAAATTATTTTCTTACCCCTTCATCATTATTATCATTTTCGTCATATTTTCACTGTTGTCTTTAAAGTTCAATGCCTCTTTCAGAAGACTGCATCAATAGTTTCCTTGGTACCTGCTGTAGCAACTAACAATTCCCTTTCTTACCCACCAAGTATTGCTTTGTTAAAGAGAAAAGCATATCTTGAGTATGAGTTTCCTTAAAATGTCATTTATTTTCCATAGGAAAACTTTTAATTCTTTAGCTAACTTAGATTTACCTGGACCTCTTATACATCTTGAGTACAGTTATCTCAACCTGTTATCTGAAATTAAGGATCTGCTGATAGGGTCTGTCTAATGCAACTTACACAAATACTTACATAATATTGTATTCAATCTTGATGGCTTCAAACGTCTATAATCAACGTATTTTACCCTGAAAGTTCTTAAAGTTTTTTGCTGTTTATTCAGAAAAGGCAAGTGACATGGATTTATTAACAGCTATTTGTGTTGTCTTTTAGACCTAATATCAATATTCAATGTTATAAACCTTGAAGTAACCACTAAAAAGGTATTCAATATATTCCCACCTAAATTAGCACAATTATAATATCTTACTTTGAGATAGCGCAGCATTTTCTAAGAATATTTAGCTTACAGTTATCATTTTGTATCCAAGAAGAAGATGGAGGATACATTTTAAAATGATAAGTATTTTAAACTAATTGACTCATTTATGTCTACAAACTTATGCCTCTCAAGAAAGAACTTAAGTTTATATATCTAAAGATAAAAGCAATAGTAGACCAGTTTGATTTTTTAAAGCGATTACAGGCATTAAAAACAGGCATTTTGATATTTATAGGTGTTCATCAAGTACTGTGACAACAGTAAATGAATTGAGGATTTATAAGCCTGATTCATGCTATCAAACTCTTTATCCTTTCATATTTATTCTAAGAATAACATTTATATTTTTAAAATGTGGTCATTATGTCACCAACATGTAACAACAAATTTACATAATAGTGTAAAAACTTGAATTCCTTATCCAAGTTACAGTAAATCAGTAATTTCCTTGACTATTTAAAAGATTTCTGAGCCACTGCATGGAGTAAATAAAGTGTTCTGTTTGCTGGAGCTGGATTCAAATATTGTGTTATATATTTTTTTATTGTTAAATTCTAAAAGGTAGAAATTGTATCAAATAATGGTAGAATAATTAATGAAATAAAATTTCCAACATTCAAACATAATACCTGTGGACTTATCCTATTTCTGTGCCATCAAATGTTAAAGATGCTTGGAAACACAATCATACTTTATAGAACTGTACTTAGGTTCAAATGTTACAGTTTTATTTATTCCCAGATTTGTTTTGCACATAATTGATTGTTTTATCTTTGTAATGTTATAATTCATTTCAATATACTGAGAACTTCACTAAGTGATGCTCAAGTGATCTGGAGAAGATGTTAAGTGTCCTTATCTACTTAAGAAAGGAGTAGATTTGGTTGTGAGCCTAACCTTTAACAATTCAGCCTTTTTATTTAATCAGTGATATTAAAGGTTAGTTTGCATTTTTGCTATTATTTATTAGAATTATATTGTGCAAAAGAATTAGTTTCCTCCAAGGTTTTAATCTATTAAGCTGAAAGTACTTAGCTTCCCAGTGAGTAACCAGATCTACCTCATTAAAACCGTTCACTGACAGGCAATATTGATTATGCCCAATAACATGATAATCTCCATTAGTCAGATATGTCATGTCTCAAAGATGATGTTTGAAATTTGGGCCAAACACAGTTGTATTTGTATATAAATGCTTTTTGCCAATTTTCTATGTAACTCTTTCTGAACACTGTTGTTTGACTGGGTAATAGCCACTGTCTATTATACCACAACTACTTGAGAGCAATTGAGCTAAGGCCTTTACCTCCACAAAAATAGGTGATAAGAATTTTAATGCTATCATGAGGCTAAGTATTTATTTTAATATCCCAAGCAATTAGTCAGCAAGTCTTTAAACCTTCCACAAGTGTAACATCTATTTCAATGCCTTTCTTATGGGAAAATATACCATATCACTTCTCAAGCATTTTTAACACAAGGTACTACATATAATTGTTAATTTTCTAGTCACCAAAGAACCATAATAAAATGATTGGCTATGCTTAATGGATTTTTCAAGGTTATGATATCACTAACCAAGCACCAAAATGTAAGATGCAAAAGTCTCTGAAGGAAATGTCAGGATCTTTCAGTTTTACATTTTGCTGTGGGTCCCTAGGAAGAGCCCGGATGCCCTTGGCACTCTTCTGTATGACTGTTTCTGCAGCCCTAGGAATTTTCTGTGTACTGTTTTCCCCTCTACGAGTGTACAGTCATAAACAGACTGGGGAAGGTGACTGTTTGGGATTGTTTACAGTTCAAATTCAGAACATGCAGAACTCATAATTAAAATAAATGCTTATTGGGTTTTATGTGCTTACGAAATAAGTTAATGTGGTAGTTTAAAATCAGGGAGAGTAAATTTTTGGCAAAAATTCTTTCATCTATGACTAGTGTCTGATTTAACTTGAAACTATATTATGAATTTTAAATCATAGTGATTTGTAGAATTTCAATTTACTATTTATGCATAGAAGTTCAGTTTATTTTAATGAAAATCAATAAAGTTGACCTTTGAAATTGTAACAACTTTAAAGTAAAAAAAGCATGATTTAGTATAGTATCTATAAGTGCATGTTAATAGTATGTTTAAATAGAAAATGAAAGTGTGATATTCTTTTTATGAGAGGGTTATGCTGGTTACGGTTCATTGTTAATAAAAACAGCATAAGTCATAAGACATTAAACTTGAGACCAATCTGTTTATATTATCACAACAATATATTGAGGTGGTATTTTGCATTTTTATTTTCATAGTTTGATTTTAATAGAGATAAGACAGTCAGGTATACATGAATTGAAATGAGCATCCAACCTTAAATAAGGTAATTAGGAAAACAATAGTGACGCATTATTTGATCACAACACTCTGGAGATTTAGACAACAGAATTGATATGTGTTTGCAACCATCCTAGATTCAGATGAAATTGCAGGAGAGTTTGGGCTAGAGAGTTAACCCTTTCATCTAAAGACAAAAGAAAAAGAAAGAAGAGGAGAAAGGAAGAAAAAGAGGGAGGTGCTAGTGGAGGTCTTTAATGACATTTTGTCTATGACTGTCAAACAGTACAATATCAAAAATGCTTACAAAATGGACATGTTCATATATGTGTTCCCTTATGAATTTATATTCATACACTTCCTTTACAATGAGTCATTATATTTACATTATATTAGAGTGACACAAACATGAGGTATTAGGTATTTGCTATTGAATGAACATTTTGAGGCTCTTTTATGTAAAAGTTTAGTAGTTAATATTTAGATATGTAATTCATAAATATGTAATTTACAGAAATGACATATCCTGTCCTTGACATGTGCAGCTCTTTAAAGAATTTTCAAAGCTGTGTTGTGTTCCCTGCCTGTACTGCAGGAGCCCTTAAGTCATATTATGAGCTATTTTCTCTAAAACAGGAATTCTTATCAATCATAATAATTTTAAATAGACTAAGTGCTATCTATATAGAAATATAGTAAAGGTTAACATACGCTTGAAGGAGTTAAGCACTTCTCAGTGTAGTATTTCTGATGAGAAATCCTCAACAAGAAGGTTATGAGGTAAAGGTCACTTAAAGACTGTGCCATGAACTAAACCATTGTCACAGGTGACTCTCAGTTATTAGTGCCAGTACAGGGGAGCACATTATGCATATCATTTTGATGATTTCATCGCATATTATATTATGCACTGTGCTTTATTTCATATAAAATATTGTCGCTGTAGCCTACCAAAATGAAAAAGCAGCTTCACATAGTAATAACAATGGACTGCACAATTTGAACAGAACTGCAAATAACAGTAATTTGAAACTTAAGAAAGCCAGAAAGGTGTTAGTTCCAACCTTTCTCAGGTTGATAATATGAATAAGCTCACCTTCTTGTTCTCAACTTAAGTATTTAATATATTAGTGACTTTTTATGCTGCTTTAACAGAATATGCGACAAAGCAATATAAGAAAGGAAAGGGTTCTTTTCGTTTACAGTTTAAGAAAGTGTACATCATGGAGGGGAGACATGGGGGCAGGAGCATGAGGTGGTTCTTCACATTTAGTCAACAGTTAAGCTACAGAAAGCCAACAGGAAATGAGGCTAGGCTGTGAAGCCACAGGGTTAGTATCCAGTGACTCACCTTTTCAAGTGAGATTCAACTCCTTCTGTAATTTCCCCAAACACTACCATTGGCTGCATCCCAAATATTCAAACACCTGAGCCCACAGGGAAACATTTCACCTTCAAACTATAATAATTAACAAGTATCTATTTGTACTTGAAATATCTCATGTACATATTGTTATCATTATTACTGTCATCATTAAGCTATTTTCATCATCTTGTTAATTATGACTGAAGGTAGTAAGAATTTAAATACCTCAAAAGTCATCCATCAAAAGGTATAGCAGCCCCTCTTCTGTTTTGTAATATGTGTCTTGTTTTCCTGACTGAAATCCAGTGACGTTAGTGAAACCTTTCTGACAACATAAATGCAATTTCTTTACTGTGCCCTAATACAGCAAAAGAATAACACAATTCCAAAGCCTGTAAGATTCTGGATAGCAAAGTATTTCTGTTGTGAATTATAATCTTTCTTACAAGTTTAAAAATCCTTTTTATACTTTAGTATCACATCAACAAATAAATGATTAACTAACTTAAGTGGCAGCAATTTGAGAATGGCAACAAAATGTAAAGAGATTATTTAAGATGATTTACTGAGCTTACACAATGAGGTCTCAAGTTGTTTATCTGAGGTGGTTTTGTGTCTAATATTATTTTCTTTGTTATCCTGTGGGGTTTTTTACTTATCTTTTCAGTAAACTGTCTTAAATATTTCACATTAACACTAACTGTAGCTAGACAGTAGCTGTCTATACAGAAACAGCAGGTATACACGTAGGTCAAGAGAAAATGTCTCTCCATATCCAATAACTTGTCTGTTAACCTAATGCTTTACTACACTGGCATGACATTCTTGCCATTCTTGATGCTTATTTTGTTTTAGCAACATCTTAGAATGTTCTAAATATTTGAAATTTCAAGATTTTCAAGAAAAGAAAAGAAAAGAAAAGAAAAGAAAAGAAAAGAAAAGAAAGAGGCTGTGATTCAAATTTTAAGGAGGAGGATATTTACACATTTAGTTCAACTATTTGCTTTTCCAAAGTCTTTTTGCCCACATACCACTAGGAAAACTGGGAATATTAAAACATACAGTGGCCTTTCTTCAGTGGAGGAGATAAAATACCCATTTTCCAACCTAGAGAACTGCAAGTAAGTATTGTTAATGACCTGGTGACTTTTTTTGGTTATCTGTGGCAACAGACCTCACCTACCTTCTGCTACAGAAACAGACCTCACCCAAATCCCCCAGAGTATTCATACCAGATTTCCATTGCTAGTTCCAGTTAATAGAACTTATGCATAGCAATGACACCACATGTATTTTATAGCTTGCTGACCTTTATACTATCTTGGTAAGAGGTCTTCTTAGATTCCAGGTTGTTTAGGTATAGAGCCCACCATCATGGTCACATATACTTTGCAAAGGTGTTTTTATGTAGTCACACCCTAAGCTTTATTATGAACCTGGACCTGGAATAATTGTTGCCTGGAAAACTGGATTGGGAATGATTGCTGCCTAGAAACTTTTTCCAAAGTTGTACCATGTTTTAAATATGCTGACAATGAATCTCCTGGTGTTGCACACTTTGAAGTCTCATCCATCTGCACTGAGTTTTCATTCTCATCTCTCAGCTGATTCACTTTCCTGCCAGGCCACTTAAAGGACCCACATCATTTATATATGTATTTTTTTATCCCCTGTTCATTTTCTCTTTTATAAGAACTTTTCTACTATGTTATATATGCTAAAAATCTGCTATGGCATAAAAAAACAGAGGTTTAAAATCTAAGAGATACATAACTATTTATGCTACTTTATAAAGAAATAGGTTTAAAAAATACTTCACATTGAAGTAACCTGTATTGATGAGTTTGTTAGAGTCTGTGTAATGATAAACACAATGGTTCTCAAAACTTTAGCAATACTTTTTTTTCTACAAATAATAATAGTAATAAATAATAATAATAAACCCACATGTATAAGTGGAACATAATATTAAAATATTGATCCTTCTCCCGTGTTTGTGACACAGTGAATTGCCAAGCTCACATTAATAACTGATAAATTGGTGCAAATAATAGCTTGTCTCATGAAGTAGCTGTGAAGGCTAAATGAGACAATGCCTAGATAGTTCAAGGTATAGACATTTTTTAACCACATAGAATAATAGCAATGATGATCACAAATTATGAGATGAGCTTCTCTGGTGAATCAGAATGAAGTATTTCAAGTCCTTTTCCTCTCATCTTTAGTTGTGTATCCTTCTGACATCGTTAATGGTTTGGAAGATAAATTTCAAATACTGTCTCCTGCACACCCCCACAGTAAACTGGAGCTTTATCTGTGATCCAGAGGATACATAAAGGGCAAGTGTTTCATCCACTCCTGGCAGCACCAATCTACTTCAAGAGGAAGACGGGCATCAAAGAAGCTCCTTATAGAGTTGGTTTAGCCATTTGGGCAAAAAAACTGCTCTTGCCTGGGACTGTTGCATAAACTGGACATGAAGAACTCACAGAGAGAGGACTGCTGAACTTGTCTAAAGGTGAGATGGTCCTTCGGGGTTCTTGTTTCATAAAAGAGTCTGTGAGACATTCTACAGAATACAAAAAAAAAGTGACTAAATTGTCTTTAAAATTTCCTGATTCATAAAAATGTCTGCTGGATAAATAATATGGGCCTAAAAGCCAAAGATGGATGCCCCAACAGTACAAAAGAACTTTGGGTGACTGTCCAGGCAGCAAGATGTCTCTGTCATTTCTAGAGTTTTAGAAGTTGTTTACTTCTTGTTTACTTAGGTAATATTATGTCCTTCTGGAGTCTTTGATGAAGTTGAAGAATAGACAGATAGTTATAGTTTTCCTTAATTATGATAAAAGATAAAATAGATATAAATATTGTAACTGTAATTCTTGCTTTATAACTGTTTTGCTATATGTAATTTTACTATGTTAAAGTTAAAGTCTTTCTTCTTTGTTTAAACAGAAAAAGGGGGAATGGTGTAGGAGGTTCTTCTGTCTATGTGTTACTTTCATTGGTTAAATAAAGAGACTGCCTTGGCCTTTTGATAGGGCTGAAAATTAGGTGGGTGGAGTAGGCAAAACAGGATGCTGGGAAGAAGGCAGGCAGAGAGAGATGCCATAGAGCCAGCCACCATGTCAGACATGCTGAATCTCTCCCGGTAAGCAACAGTCACGTGGTGATACACAGATTTAATAAAAATGGGTTAATCTATATGTGAGAGTTAGCCAATAAGAGGCTAGAGCTAATGGGCCAGGCAGAAATTTAATTAAAAAAATTTTAAAAAGGGCAAGTGTTTTTCTAAATACATGTTATATCCTTACCAACTATCACACTGAGGCAATCAGTCTAAATCATCTCCCTGGCTACTTGGAGTCACATCTATGTGAAGTATGGAGTTACTATGCAATAGAGATTCAGCACTCCAAATACTTCCCTCCTCACACACAGTAGCTGCTACTGGTGGAACACTCTACATTTATGCACTAATGTCAAATAAAGAACAATATTAAGTATACATTAGATACTGTAGAACTCCAGTCAGCCTACAGATATCTACGACCATTTTATAGTCTTAATCCTAAGTAACCCTTAACCTATTTTCTTTAAAGTTTGGTAAGGGCTCATTCATTTTTCCTGTTATGATCTATCTCTTTCATATATGCCAAGTACTTTATTTTAACACTAATCTCATCTATTTTATATTTCCTATTTAATTTGTTTTTATCAGTTTCATTCACCAAAATCATAGCCCATATATGAAACTCTCAAGAATGCTTTTGTTTGGGTAAGCAGGGCTTCTATGCAGCATCTTCTTTCAGATGATTTTTAGTCAACCCTTGATATTGGCATTGTTCTGCATTGGATTCATATTTATACATACGGGCAACTTCATTCTAAAAAGTCTAATTTACCATTCTAGAGACATCAGAGTCTACAGAGGTTCTTCTAATCTGAAATTTCAAATTCTAGAGAGAAAACGTATATGGATTTGTGAAAAGAAATTCTGAATTATTCATGAGTGTTGGAAATCGCTTTTTTACATATTTGTAGTAAATCTCCAACAGAATTTAACTGTGCAAAGTAACATTAAAATCTATTTTTAACTAAATAATGAATAAAATATATTGCAAAAAATATACAAATAATCTATTTTAATTCTCATGTGGTCTGTGACTACCTTTTCATGGGTGGCATTTGTGAAAATAATTAATTTTTCATTTCACAGGACACATAACTTTGCAAAAGAATGGAAAATTACATACAAAGTTATGGTCCGAGGGAAAAATATCTTAAAATTGAATAGTATTGTTAATTACATGGTTGAAGAAACTGAACATTTTACCTTAAATGATCTGTACACTTTGCAAGAAAGATAAATTCATAACTTTTCCCAAGATAATTTAAAAACATAGGAAATTAAAATGCAGTTGTTCAGTGAAACACTAGGCATCCACACTGTGGACAAGCCTAGATTCCTCTAGAAACATGCTGAACTTAAGGGGCTGAGGATCAAAAATGAAGACCTAAGAGTTGATGACTGGAATTAAAGAAGAGAAAGCAGTCACTACAGCAGACAAATTTGGGTCCAACTGATAAAAGGCTCTTAATGAATGAAGACTACTTGTGAATTATTTTCTCAGGAACCTCACAGCAGGTGATGCTGAACAACAGAACTCTGTCACTGGCTTATGAACCAGGATACCAACAGCCAGCACCCTAATATCCTTGTCTACATCATTCACGGTGGGGCAAAGTCAAGAGAGAAGAACCTTCCTCTGCTGGTATCAAAGCGATTTTGTCAAATGATTATAGGTACTACATTTGACTTTCCCTGAACATAAATTCAAGCAAAACATGCCCCTAAAAAACTCAAAGAAAACAAAACAAGCAAACAAAAGCAGTTTCAAAGTAGGGAAGCTACAAACTAGAGGATATAAATATCTCAAAAGATGCACAAACACAACAATAATAATTACAAAAATCCCTACAAAAATGTGAGACAACATTGTATATTGACAACTCCTCAATGCGAGGGAAATAAAGATAATAACTTAAGTTGAAGAAAAGAACAGATTATTATATTTAATAGGCTTTAAGTAGGCTTAAAGAGACTACTCCCTTCACCCAGAAACCTTTAATTGTCAATAAATTCTCAGGAGGCATGAGACCTAATGACATTTTAGTTCAAAATTTTTCAGATATTTTGAAGAAAGTCACATCTTCAGTAAATTTGTGAAAACAATGGCTACATCATTTCCAGAAGATTTCTTTTTGATATATATTCTTCCAATTTTGTCTCCTTCATTTTTTATACTCCCTCTTTTTTTTTTTATTGAGAAAAAGCAAAGAAAAAAAAGTTTCCGCCTCCTCCCGGCCTCCCATTTCCCTCCCCCTCGTCCCACCCTTCTCCCCCTCCCCCCTGCTCCTCTCCCCCTCCCTCTCCAGTCCAAAGAGCAGTCAGGGTTCCCTGTCCTGTGGAAAGTCCAAGGCCCTCCCCCCTCTGTCCATGTCTAGGAAGGTGAACATCCAAGGTGGCTAGGCTCCCACAAAGCCCGAACTTGAAGTAGGATCAAAACCCTGGGCCAATGTCCTTGGCCTCTCATCAGCCCCCATTGTTCGCCATGTTCAGAGAGTCTGGTTTTATCCCATGCTTCTTCCGTCACAGTCCAGCTGGCCTTGGTGAGCTCCCAATAGATCAGCCACACTGTCTCAGTGGTTGGGTGCACCCCTCGTGGTCCTGACTTCCTTGCTCATGTTCTCCCTCCTTCCGCTCCTCATTGGGAACTTGGGAGTTCAGTCCGGTGCTCCAGTGTGGGTCTCTGTGACTATCTCCATCCATCATCAGCTGAAGGTTCTATGGTGATATGCAAGATATTCGTCAGCATTGCTGTAGGATAGGGTCATTTCAGGTTCCCTATCCTCAGCTGCCCAAGGAACTAACTGGGGACCTCGCCTTGGGCTCCTGGGAGCCACTCTAGGTTCAAGTCTCTTGCCAACCCTAAGGTGGCTCCCTTAACTAAGAATTGAGCTTCCGTGCTCCCCTATCCAACCTTCCTTTATCCCAATCATCCTGTTTCCCCAAGTTTCCCCCATCCTCCCCTTCTCACTTTTCTCTCCCCATCCCCCGATACTCCCATCCCACCCCACCCCCAAGGTCCCAAATTTTCTCCCCTCAATTTTGTCTACTTCCCGTATCCAAGAGGATAATTATATGTTTTTCTTTGGGTTCACCTTCTTATTTAGCTTCTTTAGGTTCACCACTATATACTCCATGACCGTTATTTATGGCTAGAAACCAATTATGAGTGAGTACATCCCATGTTCCTCTCTTTGGGTCTGGGATACCTCACTCAGGATAGTGTTTTCTATTTCCATCCATTTGCATGCAAAATTCGAGAAGTCATTGTTTTTTACCGCAGCGTAGTACTCTAATGTGTATATATTCCACACTTTCTTCATCCATTCTTCCATTGAAGGGCATCTAGGTTGTTTCCAGGTTCTGGCTATTACAAATAATACTGCTATGAACATAGTTGAACAAATGCTTTTGTCATGTGATAGGGCATCTCTTGGGTATATTCCCAATAGTGGTATTGCTGGGTCCAGGGGTAGGTTGATCCCGAATTTCCTGAGAAACCGAAACACTGATTTCCAAAGTGGTTGCACGAGATTGCATTCCCACCAGCAATGGATGAGGGTACCCCTTCCACCACAGCCTCTCCAGCAAAGGCTATCATTGGAGTTTTTGATTTTAGCCATTCTGACAGGTGTAAGATGATATCTCAAAGTTGATTTGATTTGCATCTCCCTAATCGCTAAGGAGGTTGAGCATGACCTTAAGTGTCTTTTGGCCATTTGAACTTCTTCTGTTGAGAATTTTCTGTTCAGTTCAGTGCCCCATTTTTTAATTGGGTTAATTAGCATTTTGAAATCTAGTTTCTTGAGTTCTCTATAAATTTTGGAGATCAGGATAGCCAAAACAATCCTATACAATAAAGGATCTTCTGGTGGCATTACCATCCCTGACTTCAAACTCTATTACAGAGCTACAGTAATGAAAACAGTGTGGTACTGGCATAAAAACAGAGAAGTCGGTCAATGGAATCGAATAGAAGACCCAAATTTTAACCCACAAACCTATGATCACCTCATTTTCGATAAAGGAGCTAAAAGTATACAATGGAGGAAAGAAAGCATCTTCAACAAATGGTGCTGGCACAACTGGATATCAACCTGTAGAAGAATGAAAATAGACCCATATCTATCACCTTGCACAAAACTCAAGTCCAAATGGATCAAGGACCTCAATATTAGTCCGAGCACACTGAACCTGATAGAAGAGAAAGTGGGAAGCACCCTACAACAAATGGGCACAGGAGATCGCTTTCTAAGCATAACCCCAGCAGCACAGACATTAAGGGCAACATTGAATAAATGGGACCTACTAAAACTGAGAAGCTTCTGTAAAGCAAAGGACACTGTCACTAAGACAAAAAGGCAACCCACTGACTGGGAGAAGATCTTCACCAACCCCGCAACAGACAAAGGTCTGATCTCCAAAATTTATACTCCCTCTTTTATACTGGTTTCTGAGCCTTGAAGCTGTTGATAAAACTGCCAAATTTAACGACTTCGTCCATCATTACTTATTCCATGCATCTTGACTGGTTATGGGTTTCTTCATTAGCCTTTCCCTACTGAAGTTAGAAGTTCTTTGATGAATTTCACAAACAACAGAAAATGATATAACTGGCAAGATGTATAGTTAGTCCTCTAATGGCATGTTGCATAATCAGTTGCTTTCTGGTTTGAGTTGAAGATCATTATATGTAAAGGAATTCATGCTTAGTTCTATTCACCAGGTTTAGAATCTGTTGCAGGGAAGTCATATGTCCTCGGTGAATCTATTACTATTCTGCTAAAACATCATATTGTCAAATTGCCTTGCAAATATGTTAGATGTTTATAATCATAGATTAGTGCTGTGATTGCCCTTGAGTTTCAGCAAATGTTTTTGGTAAAACTGAATTATCTACCTGTGGAAAAAAATAGATCTATATCACTCACCCTACATAGAAATCATTTTTAAGTGTACCAATAATACCTTATTTTGTTGAATTTTTTCTTTTTCTTTTTTTCCCCTCTCTTATTTATTTATTTATTTATATTGATATAGGATTTCTTTTTTTTTTCTTTCCTTTTTTTATTGAAAAAAATTCATTTTAAACTGGATCAATGACCTTACTTTCCAACTGGAAACACTGAATCTCTTAAAAGGGAACAGGAAAAACGCTTCAGAACATTGGTATAAGCAAATGTTTCTGAAAATAGTAGCAATAACATAAAATATACTCAAGAACTGACAAATGAGATAACATGAATTTGTTAAATGTTTTGTACATAAATATAATAAAGTATTAGAAGAATAAACAGGCAACCTGTAGAATGGGAGATAACCATGGTTAGGTACTTTTAAAATGTTATATAAAAGGAAACAAACTGAAAAAAAAGTCTTCCCTGGAAAAAATTTCCATACTTTCAGACAGTAATAGGAAAATTGTCTAAACAGACAATTTCCTAAAGACAAAATAAAATGGCCAATGTATATTCTTAAATTGTTCTGTATCTATATTATTAAATTGTTCTACTCTAGTCATAAAAATGCAAATGAAAGATTTTGGAAGTCTATGACTTCAGTTATTAGGGCCACCATCAAGAAAACCAAGAGCAACCAATGACAACAGGATGTGAGAAAAGAGGAAGCCTTATCCATACTTCATGGGAGTATAAACTAATACAGCTGCTTTGGCAATCAATGTGTAAACTTCTCCAAACTGTAAAAGAATTTCTGCATGACCTAGCTATATCCCTGGACAGATACCAGAGGTATCTTACACATCTATATTTGTTGATGCATTTATTTCACAACAGCAAAATGTACAATTACTATAAATATCCATTAAAACATTAATATTGAAATATGATACACATAACCAATTGGCATACAGAAAGATGAAGTTAGGAAATTTCATATGAAATTGAATGGAACTCAGAAACATTAAGTGATGTAACCAAAGTTCAGAAAGACAAACATATTTGTTCTCTCCAGTATATAGACCTTTTCATAACTGAATGTACATATCCAGGTGGTAGTAAATAAGGATAGGAGACTAGGAAGGTATCCATGTAACTGGAAAAACAAACCAAGACCTTATAGTGAGAGTGAGAAATGCAATATAACATCATAAAGAGATAATACCGGGAATCAAACAGTATGGAGAAGGGGGGTCAGGAAGATGGGGATGATTGAGAGAATCAACTAAAAATAACCATGTATGAAAACCCATGTTTTCATACATTTTAAACTAATTTTCAAAAGCATAAAGACATGCATGCATTCACACATCTACTGAACAGGTACCTACTAAGCACCTGCAAGCTATAGGCTATATATTCTATATTCGGAGTACTTTATACATATAGGTCAATCATTTTTTCTGTAATTTCCATAATTTGAAGCATGTATGCCTAATGAACACAAGCAATAATTTTCATATTAAAAGGGAAATCTCCACTGCATATACAAAGTGTGCAAGGTATAGATTTGAAAATTTCAAATACTAATCTGATTATTTTTAATGTGTTTTGATGAGGCTGTACAGGGCATTTGTCTTCTCACACTAACATTTCTCACTTGGGTTCTGGATCTTGTCCATTATTTCTTTCTTAAATGTGACTTCTCAAGGATCTATACTCTTAGAAATATTTTTCTCTAAAAGTCCCTGTCCTTGGAAAAACACCATATTTCCTTGTGACAGAAATACACTATTAAAAAGTGAAATTATTCCAGTAATAGGAAAGTCTTACTGTACAATCACTGGCTCATAAATTAACACCTGTCATCCTATAAGCAAAACTTACTCAGCTCATCCTTTCTTGAGAGCTGGAGTGAAGAAGTCTGATATTTGATATATTTCAATATCCGTAGCTTAAGTATTTTATCTTGGCTGTCTTTATGTCACCTCCACATTACTGAACAAAGAATTTTATATTATTGTATAAAACCATACTCCACACTCGCAGCCTTTCCATCTCATAGATACAATACATTCTGAAACTGACATATGTGCACCTCTTCACTCAACTGTTGACGACAGAAACTCCTCAATATGTTTTAGTGTCTACAGGAAGGAACTTAAGGAAGTGAGTACATTTTGATCAGTCATGAGGTGAGGGTGGTGCCCTACTGATAAAATTTGTTTCCTTGAAAAAGCAAGAAGAGAATAGATCTCTCTCTCTCTCTCTCTCTCTCTCTCTCTCTCTCTCTCTCTCTCTCTCTTTCTCTCTTTCCCCCCGTCTTCCCACTCTCTCCCCCTCTCTCTGTGTCTCTCTCCTCCATACCTCTCTCCCTTTCTCACTGTCTCTGTCTATCCCTCTCTTCTGTCTTTCCCTCTGTCTCTCTCTTTGTCTTTCTCCTTCTCTCAATTTCTTGCCTCAGTCAGCACCCTGTGAAACAAAATATAGAAATAATCTTCAGCTGAAATCAGATCTATTAAGACCTGATACCTAATCTGCTTCAGATTTAAATACAGTGGGTTTTTCTCTTTTTTTCTTTTCTTTTCTTTCCCACTTTTTGGGGGCCTGTCACCCAGCACCAAATATATACATGGAGACTTATTCTTACTTATGCATGGCCAGCCTTAGCTTGGTCTGTTTCTGGACAGCTTTTCTAACTTAAATCATCCGATTTCTCTTTATCCTTTGCCTCTGCTATTTTCTTTTTCTTTATTCTATGTATTATTCTATGTATTTTTCTTTCCTTCGCATTCCATGACTGGCTGGGTGACTGTGTGTCTAACCCTGGCATCCTCCTCTCCTCCTTTTCTTTCCCCGCCCTCTTTGCTCTTTACTCTCAGTCCTATATTTCTCTCCCACATATTTTCTCTGCCTGACAGCCCTGACTGTCCATCTACTGCCTAACTATTGATTGTTCAGTCCTTCATTAGACCAATCAGATATTTTAGACAAGCAGTTAAAACAGTTTTACAGAGTTGAACAAATGTAACGTAAAGGAATGCAGCACATCTTTGCATCATAAAACAAATATCTTACAGCATAAATGAATGTAACACAATTTAGAATCATATTTCACAAATATTCTCTCTTTTATTTAAATAAAAATGAAATATTTTATCTTTAACATAGTGAAACTATATACAGAAAAATAGTTATCAATTAAAAAATTACTCTTACAATAAATTAGTCCATTTGTAGTTAGCAAATCAAGAGAAAATACTCCATTATCTATCTTATCTAAATGCTTCCAAAGTTTTATACCTAAATTACTTTCTATTATAACTAATGAAAACAGTAATTCTATTTAGTATTTAATTCCCTCAAAGGGCCCAGGAGGATGTTAAATCACCTAAGAACAGAGACATCTGACTATCTGGATAGTCAGCCAAAGCTCCTCTGGCCATCTTGAAGTATCCATTTTTAGCCTACAAGCATAGAATATCTGGAAGAATTTTCAGTGAATCTGGATTTTTGAATGACTGCCCAATCTTGTATTGTTAAAGTTCATCAGTTGCTTTTCCTTGTGTCCTACAGAATATCTGGTAGACTTTTCTGTGAAGCAGGAATCTTGAAGATCTGTCCTGCCTTGTCTTGGCAAAATTCAACAGTCTTTTACCTGTGTCCTGCTTGTTTACAGAGTAAACCGTCTGTAGCCAAGCCGAAAGAAGATTCTTGCCCAAATGGTTAGCCTTGCCACATTAAAAGGACTCTATAACTAAAGAAAAACTCAATATATAGTATTTTTGATGCCCATCATCCTCTTATGAAGCAAATTTTTGCCACCAGGTACAGATATAGCTCATTGCCATGATAATCTTTATGTTATTAAGCATCTTAAATGTCATGAAACTGCTTGAAAAATCATGTATCTGTCTAAAATATATCTATTCAAACTTTAAAAGATATGTATGCTACTACAATTGATTATTATAGATTACCTACTAGCCTTATTTCTTAATTATATATTACATTTTAAAATGAGCTGCTTAAGCCAAAACTCCAAATAAGAATAGAAACATATATTCAGTATAACAAAAATAATGTTATATTTCTACACTATACAAAAATTCATGCCAATGCAAAATACCTGAGATTAAGAATTTTTTTATCCTATATTCCTATATTCGCCTAAGTGATAACAAACATCCATAATTTACCATATAACCAACAACCACCTTCACCATCTCTTGGGAATATGGACATCATCTTCTCTAGACTGCTTCCTGTTGTCTGTGGCCAAAGGCATCTTTAGCGGTCCCTGACCACTAAAATTGAGATAATTCCAAATCATAGGAAGACCAGCTGTAACCATTGTTGTTATATATCACCTTTTAGATTTAGGAAGTCTATCAAGATTAAACATGATCCATATTCATCTGGGAGGAATCCACAGTATCTTGTTTTCTATGGAAGCAAAAGCATAATCTCTTCCCCAAAGCATTCTTGACTTCCATTTAACAAATACATTTTTTGATTTCCATTTTAAAGTTAAGACATTCCTAAAGTATATAGAGCAGTTTATTTCAATGGTCCCTTGTTTAGTCCCATGTGTCTTAGCAGCTATCATTTGCTTATCAGCCATTAAAAAAATCCAAAATCAGCACAATACTACATAGTATCCTGACTCCCTATATATTTTCCATCATTATGTGGATTTTTCTTTTTTATTATTTTTTCTCTTCAAAGATTTTATTTTATTATTTTAAACTAGTTACTCTTTTGTATGAATGTTCATATTCTTTCTCTTTCCTTTCTTAAGCCTACACACATTTTAAGCACACTGTAACTTCTTTAGAGTTTTTCTTCTTGTCTGGATCTCTTTTACTGCTTATCTCTCTTCTCTTTTGTGTGCATGAGCAAAATACTACTAAGTAGAGTGGCTAGGACCTCCACGATGGCCTTATCAGCTGGCTCTGCCTTCTCCTGAGGTCTGAGGTATGTGACTACTTTCAACCTCCCAGCTCTAGGATGCATGTGCCATTCGCTGTGGCAGACATTTTAAACTTAGTGCTGCTGCTGAACAACAGTGTCTCTTAAAGGAGTCCTGTCTTTATTTTCAGTTTTTTCAGGTCCTACTTGGTAATTCGAGCCTTATGTTGTTATGCCAAATGTATTTGATATTTTTTAACTTTTCTAGGCCTGCCATTTGCACCCAAATTAATACATGATTTTATTTTTACATCTAAGCAACTGGTCTTTCCTTAGCTTTTTTAAAGATAGATTTTCTAATTTAAATTATCCCATTTCTCTTTAACTACATTTTGCCTCTGAAATTTTTACCTTTCTTTAGTCTCTATCTTTCCTTCCTTCTTACTCCATGGCTGGGATGCATGGACATAGGTGTCTTTCTTTCTTTCTCCTTTTCTTGCTCCTCCCACTTTGCTTTTCACTCTCAATCTTAGATTTCTCATCCTGTTTATTTTCTCTGCCTGGCAACTCCACCTATCCCTCTCTTGCCTAGCTACTTGCTGTTCAGTTCTTTATTAGACCAATGAAGTACTTTTGAAAGACAGAGTAACACGGTTTTACAGAATTAAACAAATTAAACATAAAAGAATGCAATACATCTTTGCATCATTAAACAAATATTCCACAGTATAAATGAATGTAACACATCTTAAAACAATATTCTACAATATTTAAATTTGAAAGGTCATGAGATTTCATTGCATAAATTTGAATTTGACATTATTTTTATTAACTAGTTAAGGATATTTAATTAAAGATGTCCAGTGTTCCCAAGCTGATAGAAAACTAACCATTAAGGTTGCAGGATTCTTGAGGAAAAGACCTGTTCTGTCATCTTCATCTACTCAGACCATAAAACCCAATATAAATGGGCTGCCCATGTATGCTTCAGTATTGCCGGGGGCATGTTTCTCTTCTTTTTCCATATTTTAATGGATTGGTAAATAAGATAGTTACTTAATACATTTTTGTTAATAGTAGAATTATAGTAACACATTTTTTGTTAATAGTAGAATTATAGTCATGAATGGAGTGGTGGCATGATGTCTAGCTATTAACATGGGGGAAATGCATTAATTGCCTTTGGCATTTCTCAGAGGTGGTTGTAAGTCTGTCTTTCTTCTGTGGCACTACAAGTGGTTGATGGACTGATTAGCTTTCTGGGTTAAAGCATGCCCTGATGAAAACAAGACTTTAAGGTAAATTTATGAAAAGCATTTGAATCCTTCTTTGTTTTGCTTTCCAAGATGCATAGGGGACAACTGAGTCAAACAAAATGAAATTTGCCAGTAAGAGAAGCAAAGAATGAATCATGATGGTCTAGTTATGCCATTGTACACTATTTTTTTGGAAAATTAAAAGCCATTATTTTAAATTGTGAGTTACAGAGCTTCTTTAAGCCTCAAACCCACCTCTCTTAACTGTTCTTCAATTCCCTGTAGCAAATTTACATGACTTACTAAGGAAATCAAGTCTTCAACTTCATAATGCTTAATACAGTACCCAAGAAAATGGAACTCTGAAGGAATTTGCCTCTTCTGTAAACACTGTATAATGGAAATAATTTTAAAATATATATTAATAAAACAAATGACAATAAAACATCTGTTATCTACAAATTTTCATCCTTTTATCTTTTTTATAAGAACTTTAGTTTTTTTCATATATACATCTAGACCATAGTTTCCCCTTCCTCTTCTCCTCCTAGTACATCCCCTGCCGCCCTCCCCCATCCACTCCTCATTTCTCTTCAGGAAAGGGCAGGCCTCCCAAGAATATTAACCAAACTTGGCAAATCAAGTTACAATAAGACTAGGCACCTCATCTCATATTAAGTCTTGATGAGGCAACCCAGTATGATAAAAAGGGTCCCCAGAGCAGGCCAAAGAGTCACAGACAACTCTGTTTCCACTGTTCAGAATACCAAGCTACAAAATCATAACATATGCAGAGGGCCTAGGCCAGTCCCATGAAGACTCCCTGATTATCTTTTTGGTATCTCAGCCCCTATGAGATCAGGTTAGTTGACTCTGTGGATTTTCTTGTGGTGTCCTTGATTCTTCTGTCTCCTACAAGCCCAGGATTCACTGAGCTTTGCCTAATGTTTGGCTGTGAATCTCTGCATCTGTTTCCATCAGTTACTTCATCGTTTTTTCATAGTTAAAAATAATTTTATTGTAATGAACTCAAGTAAAGACATCAGACAGCTAGGTTAGTATATCCACTCAAACACGTACTTGTTTGGTCCCACACCCTCTCTATACATCGCAGCGAAGTTTTCTACAGGTGGAGTAGTCACTCAGGTGCTGTGAAATTTACGCTTTCCACACTATCACTGTGAGTTACACTTTTAATAACTTATAGACTGCAAAAGAGAAAAGAAACAACTGCATTATTCCAATTTCAGAAAACTTTATATTTCATTTTGAAATATATACACAACCATGTTTATTGTTGATTTATTTACCATAGCAAGAAAATGGATGCAACCTAGAAGTCCATTTACAGATGAACTGATAATGATAATGAAATTTGGTGTATGTAAAAATAGAATATTATTCAGCTCTGAAGAAAAATGAAGTCATTAAATTTGCAGGGGAATTGACTAAATTTATAAAGCTTCTTCAAGCAAAAGGAGTCTGAAAACAGGATCAAAGAGTTACATTACATGATATTTGTAGTTATGATATATTTATGGTATGGCCATAAATGGGATGAAGAAAAAAAGCAGAACCTCATAAATGTAACCACTGGGAACACACACAAACAAAATGTCTGATTTCAAGCAGTCTATGTTTTGCTCTGTAGAGTGTCAAAGACATGCATGGTAATTACAGCTTTCCCACTTGTGGGTGAATTACTCTGGGTACTTGTATACATTCCTCAAGACTTTTGAGGTGTCAGGAAGAAATGAAGAAAGATTAATAATTAGCATGAATCAATCAAGTGCTTGCTAATTGCTGTACCCAACATGGTTGAGACATGACCTGACTGGGTAGTGAGAAAATGAAGAAAGAAGAGATACACAGACAGACACAGATAAAAACTTGGATCACATGATAAACTGTTATGATCCAGAAGTATCCAGTTTTACACCTCATTAGACAACTTTTGTGGTAGAAAAGAACCAGAATCTGGAAACCACAATGTGGAATCTGATGAATTCAGGACTTAAAAAGGTTCCAGTGAAAGTTAACCAGAACTGAGTCCTAGAAAATTATTATAACAAAACCAAAATAAAATTAGATAAGCAAGCAAACAAAAACAGAATAAGGTTAGTATTTGCCAGATTAAATTTTAGGTAGAATTTATAAAGAACAATGATTTGTAAATTCAGCAATTATTGTGGTTTGGACAGATATCTTAATAAATGATACAATTTTGTTCGTTGTGACAATTATTTAAAAGTTGTAAATTTTGGAAGGGCATCTTAGTATCAAATGAGTAGATATCACAAATGTTTCAAGATGAGGTTTTAGACAAAATCATTTGTACTCACAAAGCTTTTTTTCTTTAAAGATTTATTCTCTGTCTCTATCTCTCCATCTCTCCCCAACCCTTTCTTAGACTCACCTATCTCTAACTCTCTCTCCTTCTCTTATCTCGTATGTGTGTGTGTTTAAGGAAATGCACGTGCAAGTCCCTGTTTGGGTCATAAAATAACCTGGAACAATAGTTTTAGATAGCTATGAACCAAGCAATATGATCCTTGAAAGTGAACCCATGACCTCCGCAATAGTAATACATATTCCCCAGCCATTCCTTTCTATTTTCTTCCCTAATAATAAAATACACAATACAAAATATTAGCTGTGTGCCCTATTTGGGTGTTTTATATGATGAGTTTCAAGAGTGGTAACATGAAAGCAACTTCTACTTTCTTTTCATGTGATAATTTTTATTTTATTCTAATGTTAAAGGATATGTTTTCCAGTTTCACAAGTCCGTTTTAATTATAGGTTGAAGCAAAGTAACTATAACTCTGCATATGTGTGTTTCTGTGTGTGTGTGTAAGTATGCATATCTGTCTGTCTATATGTATGTATGTATAAAACTGTAAGAAGATTATCCATGGCAGGAAATGGCTCTTTACGCTTCCTACTTTATATAGAATCCTATTTTATCTGTAGTAAACATACGTTAATAACCATGTTTCTAGTTTCTACACAGTATGTTTAACAACTTGACTCCTTGCATAGGCTGTAAAAACTGTTCCCCCAAATTAGTCAGTTTACCAAAGAATATAGCTGCAAACATAGCTTTCATGTGCATGCACACTAGTCTGGAGTTCAAATGTGCAGTTACTCTGCAGACTTTCACTTTTACCCTGCTCAGAAGGCACCAATGTCAGGTACCAAAAGTCCATGTCCATAGTCTACCAAATTACTTAAATTAGTTATCTGAAACTTGCTTCCTGGATATTACCCATTCTCTCCACATTCATGGAGTCCATTCTCTCCACAATGCATGGAATCCACAATGCAATCTTTTGATCACATTGGCCTCTCTATCAACATACCTTCTGACTGATGCTGGTGTTTCCTTTTATAAGCTCTGTAAATAGGAAAATTTAAGTATATTTTCAAATGCAGTCATCCCATTCAGTGTTGGTGAATTTTAATTCAGAACGAAATATTTTCTTAGGTACCACCCATCTAAGAACTGGTTGTTTATGTGATTATGTGCTATGGAATGAATGTTTTGACTCCACTAAAAATAAATTTCTATGATGGCATCATATTTAAATTGTGATTAAATTAAGAATTTTGGTTTTGGGGAACATTCAAATCATGAAAATGAAGCCCTCACAAATAGGATTTGTCTCACTATATAAACAATACATTGATGAAGAATTCTTCCTTAGAACTCCAGTTTTCCTTGCACCCAGAACACCAGAACACTGAGGCGTTTTTGTTGTTCTTACAGAACAGAAAAATAATACCTTGCAATTTGAATTGTTCACATAACAGAAGTGTATGACACAACCTCATGAATATATTTTTTTGAATTTCCTGTTGTGTAGATTGATCAAATATAGGTTATCCTTATATTGAAGAGCTTAGTCTATTAATAAGCAGTTATTAAAGGGTGGGTATAATTTTATTCTGCAGAAAAATGGATTATACCAAAGACTTCTAATGACTTGTCCTCCTTCCTTCCTCTCTTCCTTCCCCCATTCTTTCCTTACTTTCTCTATGCTTTTCTTTCTTTCTTTCTTTCTTTCTTTCTTTCTTTCTTTCTTTCTTTCTTT
>JABTXL010012716.1:7318676-7355875 GCA_025134845.1 Neodon shergylaensis
TTTCTTTCTTTCTTTCTTTCTTTCTTTCTTTCTTTCTTTCTTTCTTTTTTCTTTCTTGCCTCATCTGCTCATCTAAATATGAACATATTTCTTCATTAGCCCTTTATTTTTCCTCTCTTATTTCCACTTTTTGATAAGGTAATCATTGCATTAAAAATTTCTTTCCTATTAGTCACTGTCTTTCAAGAGAACATATGTAGTATCTATCTTAGTGGAGCTCCTGGTGTTGCCACTGGGGAAGGATATAAGCATTGTAAAGTAACCTGGCCAGTTCTTGAATTAAAGGAAGGTACCAAAGGCTGGTCACTTATGATGATGTCCAAAAGTACTTATCCTCATAGGTAAAAATAATTTGACAGACATTTATTCTTATCTAAATTAAATTTACTTTTTATTTGAGTTTCATTTTCACTTTGGATAATTTACTATGACTTTAAAACAGATTTTCCAATTAAATCTTAGATTTGCCTGAGTTTTTTTAAATGTATTCATATTTTATTCATACTAAGATTATGGAGATTTCAGAACTGTGCTTGTAATTTCCACGGTGTAGAATTATTCTGTGTCCATTTTCCTCCTTTAGAACTACACTTCTGAGAACTCAACAGAGAAATAATACTTGACTTAACAACTTTAACTTACAAAAGAATCTAGAAATACATATTGCTGCATAATTCAAAGGTACCTTAAAAGTTAGTTTGAACATCAAAAACATCACACATAAAATAATCCCCAACTGTGAGTCAGTCAGAAATATTGTAGTGATTGGAAATTCTGAAAGATGAATATGTTTTCCCAGCACAGCTTATAAGTCATACAGATCATACACACAGCTTGTCCCCTGTACATCATCAGCCCCATAAGGACATGAAAGTTGGTTGGCATAGTTTAACTGAGAGTTTTTAAATCAATGTATTTAATGATATATTGCCTAGGTTGAGGAATTTGGAAATGAAGTTAAACTGGATGCTCAATATTTGAAGACAAAAGTTAGAATGTGACTTGAAGTATTGATTTGACAGTTATAGACTCCCATGACTTGTTCTTGGTTCATGTGTATTCATATGTTAGCACATGAATGGGGGCATGTATACGGAAAAATGCATAGGTACATATGTGTATGTGTATGGATTCCAAAGGTTGATGTGTCATGTCTTTTTTTCATATCTCCTTATCTCATGTAATGAGGCAGGGTTTTTTACCTGGACATTGAACTCCAATTTATAAGGTAGATAGCTAGCTTGCTTTTGAACAGAGTCTCTACCTCCTAACATGCCTGTCTGAATTAAAAAAAATCACTTTAAATTACCCCCTACTCCGTGTGGGGATGGTGTGGGGTGTGTGTGTGTGTGTGAGAGAGAGAGAGAGAGAGAGAGAGAGAGAGAGAGAGAGAGAGAGAGAGAGAAAGAAGAAGAAGAAGAAGAAGAAGAAGAAGAAGAAGAAGAAGAAGAAGAAGAAGAAGAAGAAGAAGAAGAAGAAGAAGAAGAAGAAGAAGAAGAAAGAGGACAACTTGTAGGAGGTAGTTCTCTGCTAACAGTGTGTGACTAGCAGGGATCTGGCTCCAGTTTTCAGTCTCAGACCCAGGCACCTTCACTCAGTGAACTTCAATGTCAGGCACAATTTTGTTTTGAGGAAGAGACTTGATCCTCATCAATTCAGGCATTCAAATCAATATAAACAGCCCGTGCATATTTCAGAATTGCCAGGACCATGTTTTACATTTTTTTCTATTTTTGTTTCCTTTTTTAAACATGGATGTTGGGCTTTCAAACCCTAGACCTCACTCCCATTCATGAGACAAATACCTCTGCCCACTGAGTAATCTCTTCAACCACTACCTCTGCTTTTATGTCAGCTACTTTTTTTTTATCCTGCTCTTCATAAGAACTTGACTGGGAGTTAATAAAGTTGCAATTATTTAATTTTACTACTTGATACATCTAGAGAAGATAGGCAATGTCAGGAAGTTAAAAGACTGGTCATTTATGTCCTAATGACTGTCTAGGCATTCAGATTGCTTCATTACAGATACTTCTTACTGTAATGCAAAGGGTGCTAAACAAAATCCTCTGGCTGCCGGTCAGTAGAACTGCAGTGCATGCCGCTGTTAATTTTCCATTGCTGTATAACAAATGACAGAAAAACTGTTAAGATCAGTGTGAACACATTAGCTCACGGTTGAAAGGCTGAGTTTAAGCTCCCCAGTTCCACTTATGAGCATTCTAGTTTGAAATCCAATTTTCTTCCAAGGGTGTGACCTCTTCTTAAGGAAGAGGCTCTTTTCATCCAAACTTTCTTCTTCCAAGTTGCTTCTGCTTGCCTAGGATTACAGTTTCCTGTCTGTACAATTAGGCAGCTTACTTCTCTTCAACCAGGGAGAAAGTGACTCAGCCATTTCAATTCACTTCTTTATTTGACTTCTGGCTCTTTTAAGTGAGCTTATCAGATTAGGGGAGAACATCTAACAGGATCTTTCTTTTGATTAAAGTCTGCTCTCTAAAAGCCTTAATTATATCTCTAAAATCCATTCACTTTGTCACATAAACTAATTACAGAAGTGATAGCTCTTGTTTGCTGGGCCTTCCCACAGTTATCAAGAATGCCCAACACATTTGTTTTCTACAGGATCATGCAACCTAGAATATTTTCAAATAATAATAATGTGAAAAGTACATTATAGTAAATATTCACACTGTAATTGATGCATTGCAACACAACATGTTAATTGTAATAAATATATAAGTTATGGTAAATGCCATTTAAGGAAAAGAATTTGACTCATTTTCATTTAATGAAAATACTTTAAACTACATTTAAACAATATTAATTTTCTACTTTCAATAAAAAACATAATAGTATTTTAGAGAAGGTATTCATTGCATCAGTAACAGCACTGCTCAACTGATGTTTAGAATTAGATCTAAGAGGCTATTCTTATACTGTGGCATCTGAATGAAATGAATTCATATGTATAAGTAGTTAGTATAAGGAAACACTGAAGTTCCTTGATGTCTACGATGCCTAACTCTGTATGCTTTATAATAATTCATTCATAGTTATACCTTGCACTGCTTACCTTCCACTTATTGAAAATGAAATATATATAATATGATTAATATAAAATAATGTTATTTTATATCTTGTACTGACAGTATTCTGATATCTATGTATTTAAATAAAATCAGAAGTTTTAGAACTATTTAATTGTCAGCATCAATGAAAATAATTTTTATCATAAACACTAAAAATAAATACAAAATGTTAAAATAAAAATTATAGAGATTCACAGAAATAGTTTAATAATATAGAGTTAACAGATCCTTGAGACTTGCAAATACTTTCCAGCATCAATGTACAAACTGACCATCAGAGCTTCTGATCATGACTTATATTTCATAGACTCCTGCTTGTTTGTTTTAAATATCCTATGAATAAGGAATAACAAAAATAAGTTTAAATATTTTCTCCAAGATGTTTAGTCGCGATTTTAACAGAAATAATGCACCCAGGACCAAATTTTGTTATTTGATTTATTATTATTTTGTTTATCTTTTTAGAATGGTGTAATATCTCTGCAGAATTAATAGCATGTCTTCATAAAGTTATTTTCACATTGTGTTGATCACCATGCAGTGTTTTTATGTAGGAGGTTAATTCACAAACCTATAAACCCTTTTTAAAATTTCTAAAATTTAAAAATATATTTTATTGCTACCTAGCTATTGTTCAAAATGATAGGATTCAATTATACATGTCATACATGTCTATAATGACTTGATCATTTATGCCGCTTTGAACTCTTTCATTCTGTTGCCTTCCTCTTCACAAGCAAACAAATTGTATTTTTTTAAAGTATAGATTCTATATACAGTGTTTCCTGAACTGACGATGTGATTGGATATTTACCAAGGCCAGCTGGCCTGGGTCTGAAAAAGCCTGGGATAAACCCGGACTCGCTGAACATAGTGGACAATGAGGACTACTGAGAACTCAAGAACAATGGTAATGCGTTTTTGATCCTACTGCACGTACTGGCTTTGTGGGAGCCTAGGCAGTTTGGATGCTCACCTTACTAGACATGGATGGAGGTGGGTGGTCCTTGGACTTCCCACAGGGCAGGGAACCCTGATGGCTCTATGGGCTGATGGGGGGGGAGTTGATTAGGGGAGGGGGAGGGAAATGGGAGGCGGTGGCAGGGAAGAGACAGAAATCTTTAATAAATAAATAAATTAATAAAAAAAAGAAAAGGCCATGAGGCGTGTCTCTTTGTTTCTTTTCCACATGACACACTTCATCCACTAAGGTCACAATCCGTAATCTTTCCCAAACACTCATCCAACTATAGCCCAAGGATTCAAGCAGCTGAGTATATGGGGGCTATTTCTCATCAAAACCACAGCACTGTTTACCATGAATTTTGTAGTCAGAGAAAAAGAAGAAATTACCTCCACTGTAAACCAGTCACTCATCTTGACTAGTTATTTAATTTCTTTATAGTTTCTTCATTCATAAAGTCAGATGTTAAAGAAATAATATGTGAAAAATGATCTGAATGCTGCCATATACAACAAAATCTGTGTAAGTTGTGGTGAATATTGTTCTTAGAATATGGTGATCCAATGTTTCTTAGCACCATCTAAACAGCCTTTTGGGTTTCGTTTTTAGTTTTACTTTTTGGAGCTTTGGGAGCAAATTTAAAAATTACATAATGAAGCCAGAACTTGAAGTAGGATCAAAACCCAGGGCCATTGTCCTTGGCTTCTCATCAGCCCCCATTGTTCGCCATGTTCAGAGAGTCCTGTTTTATCCCATGCTTCTTCTGTCACAGTCCAGCTGGCCTTGGTGAGCTCCCAATAGATCAGCCACACAGTCTCAGTGGTTGGGTGCACCCCTCGTGGTCCTGACTTCCTTGCTCATGTTCTCCCTCCTTCCGCTCCTCATTGGGAACTTGGGAGCTCAGTCCGGTGCTCCTGTGTGGGTCTCTGTGACTATCTCCATCCATCACCTGATGAAGGTTCTGGCTTTGTGGGAGCCTAGCCAGTTTGGATGTTCACCTTCCTAGACATGGACGGAGGGGGGAGGACCTTGGACTTTCCACAGGGAAGGGAACCCTGACTAATCTTTGGACTGGAGAGGGAGGGTGAGAGGAATGGGGGGAGGGGGAGAAGGGTGGGAGGAGGGGGAGGGAAATGGGAGGCTGGGGGGAGGCGGAAACTTTTTTCTTTTTCTCAATAAAAAAAAATTACATAATGAAAAAGGGTTCAAGAGAAAATGCCTTTGATCCAATGTTTTTGGTCAAATAAGTGAGAGCTTAATATTATTTAACTATCATCTTATGAATCCTGTTATGGTAATATTTTATCCTGTTTCTGTAATTTGAAACTTAGGCAACATTTAAAAGTTTCATGTTAAGATCTGGAGAGAAAAATTATCTTTTGTCAACATGACTCACTTCTTATGTGCAATTATTTTGTTTTCATCATATTTGTAGTTTTTATCAATCACATCTTTAGGGAAAATATATATGTACTTGAGGCTCTTCAGACATTTGTAAAATCAATATTTGAAATACAAAAGAAAGAAAAAATCTGCTAACCAGGATAAAGATAATCTAGGTTTTTGCTAGAATTTTAACTGAGCGTTGTTGTTGAAATTCTCAGTATGTCATGGGTCATCGGAACATGATATGTCTTTAGGAAAGACAGATGTCTAGCTGACCTTCTGTGGTGAGTACTGACCCATGTCAGGCCCCCATCTGACAGCTGCTTGATGTTTGCATAGAAGGGCAGTGATAACTGTCAATGCTCTGTCAACTTTCCCATTATGTAAAAACATTCATGATTAGCTTCTAACCTCAATACACTGAGTTCTGAATTTAGTGTACTCAGACATGGGCTTGTCCTCTCACCATAGCACACCCAGTTCTGAGTATTCCACATTTGCTCAGTGGTTATTCTTCATTTAAGTACACATGTATGCTTTCGAATATACACAATATGCAAATATTTAACTAATATTCCTTCTTGCTTGGAGCTGACTGTCTCAATGAAATGAACAGCTACATTATCAATGTATTACTAAAACAGAACTATGAATTTATTAGTTTAGTAGGTACAGTTCAGTTGAAAATTGTTCTTTCTATAAAAGATAGTAGGAAACAAAAAATTGTTCTTCGTCTTAGAGAAGCTTGGATTTTTGTTTGTCATCATGATCTACAATAACAAGAAAACCCTGACTTTTAAAATTATGCTCATTAAACACATTGTTCTTTTTTTATTCCCAATTACATTTTTGTTCCTTCACTATTCATGTTGTATTCTTCACAACTCCCAGTTATATGGCCTTTGTCAATTCATTAACTCTTAAAAGATTCATATTCTTGCTTTATAAAAGAGAAATAATATCTGTGTTTAGAGACCATTTTGTAGAAAAATAAAATGATTACAAAACACTATCTCTGGTACTGATAAATAAGTACTGGTAATCAGGATAATAACTGTGATTGTTTGAAAAATACTTATCACAACGATAAAATTGCAATAGTAGTTTTATGGTAGTTCGTTTAACTTCACTATAAGATAGTGTAGAACGAAAATCACATATAATTACAGCCACAATAAAACAGAATCTTCTCATTAGATTAAACAGAAGAAATTAAGTCTGTGTTCCTACTAATTTTGTGAATGAAGGCAGTAGTGTGTAGAAGGCTGTGCAATATGACTGTGAGAACTTCCACTCTAAGTTGATGGGGAAGCCTTGTTACCCAATTATCTTTAAGAGGAGAGACCAAGTTATAGTGTGGTTTTCTGGGACCAGGAGAAAAGCATAACATGACCCAGGTTTGTCCCCCCCCCCACGTGGTACCCTTGAGGACTACTGAGCTTGGACTTTTCATTACTGTTTTGTGACTTTTTTCCCCTTATAATAAATAAAAATATAATTGTATTATCTTTTAGCTAGGCTGGTTTTCTCCCAAATTGAGTTAACTTCTACAGTTGGTGCTCGAAATCGTGGGGCTCAGGTCTTCACAACGTTCATTTGGGTATAGAATTCCCATGCAGCAGCCCTGAATAGTCCCTTGCTATGGTCCTTAATATTTTCTCAATAAACGTCTCAGAGTACCTTGGCCACCTGCCTTCTGGGTCCAGTTTCTCTCGTGCTCGCGGAAGTTCAGGTGGGACATGGGCTTCCCTGCTTTCTTGCACTGTTTGTATTCATGTGGCTGTTGACCAGTCAGGGACTACCGTGGAGCACACAGTCTGTGATTTACACTGCATGATTGTTTTTAATCTGAGCATATTTTTTAGCATTTAACACTAAAATCAGATTAAAACCGCCCACATGGCTACAAGTGTGCTGCAACACCTACTGGCAGGTAAAGGTTATTGCACCTTCTCCAGCTCAAACTCAACCACAGTTACAGGGAACCTTAAATGGTCCTATCCTATTGCCATACTGATGAATATCTTGCATATCACCATAGAACCTTCATCTGGCGATGGATGGAGATAGAGACAGAGACCCACATTGGAGCACCGGACTGAGCTCCCAAGGTCCAAACGAGGAGCAGAAGGAGGGAGAACATGAGCATGGATGTCAGGACCGCGAGGGGTGCACCCAACCACTGAGACAGTGGGGCTGATCTATTGGGAGCTTACCAAGGCCAGCTGGACTGGGACTGAATAAGCATGGGATCAAACCGGACTCTCTATACATGGCGGACAATGAGGGCTGATGAGAAGCCAAGGACAATGGCACTGGGTTTTGATCCTACTGCATGTACTGGCTTTGTGGGAGCCTAGCCAGTTTGGATGCCCACCTTCCTAGATCTGGATGGAGGGAGGAAGACCTTGGACTTCCCACAGGGCAGGGAACCCTGACTGCTCTTCAAACTGGAGAGGGAGGGGGAGAGAAGTGGGGGGAAGATGGAGAGGAGTGGAGGAAGAGGGAAAGGAGTGGGGGAAGGGGGAGGGAAATGGGAGACAGGGAGGGAAATGGGAGGCCAGTAGGAGGCGGAAATTTTTTTCAATAAAAAAAACTTAAAAAAATTAAAAAAAGATTTATAATTTAAAATATAAATTATTAAATTTATAATTTAAGAGGGCAAGATTGTGGACAATTTAACAATCTAGGAATTCAATAGCTTTTTTACTTATACCATATATGATATTATGCAACGTTTATATGAATTCCCTCCTACATCCCTCTATTTGATTCTGGGAATTAGCTTTGTCCTTCATATTTTCTCCTTAA
Organism: Neodon shergylaensis; assembly: GCA_025134845.1. Classification (NCBI taxonomy): domain Eukaryota; kingdom Metazoa; phylum Chordata; class Mammalia; order Rodentia; family Cricetidae; genus Neodon; species Neodon shergylaensis. The sequence continues at coordinate 7,326,930 of JABTXL010012716.1, forward strand.
AAACATGATTTGATAATGGGGCCAAGAATGAAGCACTTTTAGAAATGATACAATCTTTACAGACTGATAATGGAGATACTAAAAGATACCATATACCAAAATTAAATCAAGACCAGGTAACAATTTAAATAGACCTAAAAGCTGCATGGAAATAAAAGCTGTCATTAAAAGCCTCTCAACTAAAGAAAAAAATCCAGGGCCAGAAAGTTTAGTGCAGAATTCTACCAGAACTTCCAAAAAGAGCCAATACCTATACTCCTCAAAGTGTTCCCCATAAAAGAAACAGATAGAATATTGCTAAAATGTTTTTATGAGGTTGCAGTTACCCTGATACTGAAACCACACAAAGATTCAACCAAGGAAGAGAGTTACAGACCAATCTCACTCAAGAACATTGATGCAAATATACTCAATAAAATAATCGTAAACTGAACCCAAGAACACTTCAAAAGAAATCATCCACTATGATCAACTTGGCTTCACCCAAGAGATGCAGGGATGGTGCAACGATACGATGATCTATCAATGTAATCCATCATATAAATAAACTGAAAAAAGAACCATATGATCATCTTATTAGATGCTGAAAAAGCATTCAACAAAATCCAGCACCCTTTCATGATAAAGGTCTTGGAGACATCAGGGATACAAGGAACATATATAAACATATAAAAGCAATATACAGCAAGCCAACAGCCAACATCAAATTAAATGGGGAGAAATTAAAAAAAAAGATTACACAAAAATCAAGGCTGTCCAGTCTCTCCATATCTCTTCACCATCATTCTTAAAGTTCTGGCTATCGAAATAAAATAACAAAAGGAGATCAAGGGGCTTCAAATTTGAAAAGAAATCAAATTTTTATTATTTGCAGATGATATGATAGTGTACATAAGTGACCCTAAAAACTCTACCAGAGAACTTTTGTAGTTGATAAATACCTTCAGTAACGTTGCAGGATACAAGATCAACTAAAAAAAATCAGTAGCCCTCCTGTACACAAAGGATAAAGAAGCTGAGAGGGAAATCAGAGAAACATCACCTTTAACAGTAGCCACAAAAAGCATACAGTATCTTGAGGTAACACCAACCAAGGAGGTGAAAGATCTCTTTAACAAGAAGTTTGACTTTGAAGAAAGAAATTGAAGAAGATAACAGAAAATGTAAAGATCTCTCATGCTCTTGGTTAAGAAGGATCAACATAGTAAAAATGGCAATCCTACCTAAAGCAATATATAGATTCAATGCAATCCCAATCAAAATTCCAACACAATTTTTGATAGACCTTGAATGAACAATAGTCAACTTTATATGGAAAAACCAAAAACCTATGATAGCCAAAACAATCCTATACAATAAAGGAACTTCCAGAGGCATTACCATCCCTGACATCAAGTTCTGTTACAGAGCTACAGTAATGAAAACAGCTTGGTTTTGGCATAAAAACAAGGGCATTGACCAATGGAATCGAATTGAAGACCCAGATATTAATCCACACACCTATGAACACCCAATTTTTGACAAAGAAGCTAGAATTATACAATGAAGAAAGAAAGCATCTTCAACAAATTGTGCTGGCATAACTGGATGCCAACCTATAGAAGAATGAACATAGATCCATATCTATCCCCATGCACAAAACCAAGTCCAAATGGTTTAAATACCTCTATATAGGTCTGACCACACTGAACATGACAGAAGAGAAAGTGGGAATTAGCCTTCAATTCATGGGCACAGGAGACCACTTCTTAATATAACCCCAGTAGCACAGACACTGAGAGCAATAATAAATAAATGGGACCTACTGAGGCTGAGATGCTTCCATAAGATTCTCAATAAGTCAAGAAGACTTATTCTGTAAGCTTCTTAATATTAAATAACACAAAAAGGCAGCCTACTGAATGGGAAAATATCTTCACCAACCCCTCATCAGACAGAGAACTGATCTCCAAAATATATTAAGAACTCAAGAAATTAAAACTCAAAATTCTACATAACCCAATTAAATAATGCAATACAGATCTGAACAGAGAATTAACAATAGAAGAATCTCAAATGACCTAAAGACACTTAAGGAAATGTCAACATCCTTAGCAATCAGGGAAATGCAAATAAGAACAACTCTGAGATACCATTTTACACCTTCCAGAATGGCTAAGACCAAAAACACCAATGATATCTTATGCTGGAGAAGATATGGAGTAAGGGTAACACACATCCATTACTGGTGAGAATGCAAACTTGTACAACCACTTTGGAAATCAGTATGGCGGTTTCTCAAAAAATTGGAATCAACCTACCTCAGGATCCAGCAATACCATTCTTAGGCATATATACAAAAGATGCTCAATCATATTAACATAAATTTTTTTCAACTAATCTGGACACAACCTATATGCCCCTCAACTGAAGAATGGATAAAGAAAATGTGGGATATTTACACATTAGAGTATTACTCAGTGGTAAAAAAAAACTGATGACATCTTGAATTTTGCATACAAACGGATGGAACTATGATATGGGAGTGTCATATATCAATCTGTTGATTTCATTGGTTAAGTAATAAAGGAACTGCTTGGCCCTCATAGGTTAAAACATAGGTGGGAGGAATAAACAGAATAGCATACTGGGAGGAAGAGGAAGTGAGCTCACTCTCGACAGCTCTGTGCTCTGGAGCAGAGACGCCATGCAGCTCTCTCCAGGGCAGACATGCAGCCAGCCACCAGGTCAGACATGCTGAATCTTTCCCGGTAAGACCGGTGCTACACTTTATTAGAGATGGGTTGATCGGGATATCAGAATTAGCCAGTAAGGACTAAAGCTAATGGGCCAAGCAGTATTTAAATGAATACAGTTTGTGTGTTGTTATTCTGGGCATAAGCTAAGCCGAGCAGGCGGCCGGGGTGTTGGGGACGCAGCCCCGGCCGCCCCTATTTCAACAAATGGCGCCCTAACGTGTGGACAGCTAAATCCACTGAAAGCCTGAGAAAGCTTGGGAAAGAATGGAGTGAAGCATGTTTTCTTGGTAGCAGTGATTTCTCGGGTCTGCTCTGCTTGCTAGAAGCAAGCAAGCGCTCTCACTAAGAGAGGCTTCCTGACTCAGCTTCAGCTGCAAAACCCTGCAGCTCATTAAGAGGTCCTGCCACGAAACACTTAAACGTTGTTGACAAAAAGCTGAAACGCATGCTTGTTGGTTTTCAGCCATAGCAGGAAAAAAGCTGCGCCGTTTAAAAATGCCGGCTTTCTGGGCTGTCCTGCCAGGGCAAACTCTGACTCTTTTACACAGGTGGTTCGTGTGGTTTGCAAGCACAGGCTGCTGAAGCTCGCTTGCTGGCAGGGACCTTGAAATGCCATAGAGTTGTGGCGGTAAACACGGCTACAGCCAATACCTCAGCCATGAGGCTGGAAAGCTAAGGAATGGGCTGGATCCAGCCATCAAAGCCACGGCTTTAGTCCTACTGATATTGCTTGGTAATTTAAAGGCTCGTGTGGTCAGAAAAGAGAGATATATGTAAAGAGAGATTCAAAGACAAAGAAAATTTCTAAATGGTTTACAGTGTGTTAAAAATATATGCAAGCTAAAAGTTAAAAGTTCTTAAAAGGAAAAAAAAGGAAGAAAGTAATTGGGTGTGTTAGTACACACCTTTAATCCCAACACTGGGGAGGCAGAGGGAGATTGACCTCTGTGACTTCAAGGTGTGGTAGCATACACCTTTAATCCCAATGCCTGGGAGGCAGAGACAGGCGGATCTCTGAGAGTTCAAGGATAGCCTGGTCTACAGAGTTATTCCAGGACAAAGATACAGAGAATATAAAATAAAAGTAAAAATAAATGAAATAGAGGTTAAAATAAAGTGCACAAAGATGGAAAATATACATAGAATCTTGATACTGTATGCTATTATGCTCTCTTTGAATTGTTTGAATGCTGAGGAAGGAGCAACAGCTGCCAAAAGATACTTGTTTATAAATGCTGCTGAACTAATCCAACATAGATATTATCAAAATGCCTTGACTTTGAAATTTGGATCTAAGGACATGATACTTTGGAAAGGAGTTTCTTATTTTGTCTTCACAGAGGATGAGACCCTGTTCATTTGTTCTATTCCGATATGGTATGATCGACCACGCCCTCCTGAAGAATTGCTGTAAACATCTTCAGAAAATTGCTTCGCTCAACTGCCAACTGAGATGAAACTAGCACACAGTATACCATGAAAGACCTAATTAACGACGCCCCCATTCAGCAGGAAGCAGTTTAGAGAGAAAAAACTGCGCCCATGTTCCCAAATATGGTTTATAAACGTTCTTTTACATTTAAAGGGGGATATGATATAGATATGAATAATTTGCATTAGTATAGATTTTGCTTTATTGATAGAGATTTAAGGTCAATTTTGTTATATGTATATGTATTTCTAATCTTGATTAAGGTATTGTGATTGTGTAGTTCATTTAAAAATGTAATGTATATAGGTTGTTAATGGATAATCAATAATAGTCAAGCTTGTAGCATGTTAGTTAAGATTTTCTAGATGTACATAGATATATTTTAGAAAGGCATTCTTCATATCTTTCAAGGATTATAGAATATGGCATTTTAAATGTTTTAATAACTTAGGGATTTTCATGACAATGAGACACTCTGCTCCTGGCAGCACCAATCTACTTCAAGAGGAGGATGGGCATCGAAGAGGACCCTTATGGAGTTTGATAGCCATTTGGGCAAGAAAACTGCTCTTGCCTGGACTATTGCATAATCTAGACACAGAGAACCCTCAGAGAGAGGACTACTGAACTTGCCTAAAGGTGAGATGATCTTTCGGGGTTCCTGATTCATGAAGGAGTCTGCAAGACATTCTGCAGGATACAACAGATAGTGACTGAACTGACTTTAAATTTTCCTGCTTCATGGAAATGTCTGCTGGATACTATGGGCCTGAAGGTTGAAGATGGGTGCCCCAACGGTACAGAGAAACTTTGGGTGACTGTACAGGCAGCAAGATGTCTCTGTCATTTCTAGAGTTTTGAAAGTTGCTTATTTCTTGTTTGCTTAGATAATATTGTATCTTTCTGGAGTCTTTGATGGAGTTAAGAATAGTTAGTTATAGTTATAGTTTTTCTTAGTTATGATAGAGATTATTGTAATTTTTACTGATAACTGTTTTGTTATATGTAATTTTGCCATGTTAAAGTTAAAGCCTTTCCTTTTTGTTTAAACAGAAAAAGGGGAAGTGATATGGGAGTGTCACATATCAATCTGTTGATTTCATTGGTTAAGTAATAAAGGAACTGCTTGGCCCTCATAGGTTAAAACATAGGTGGGAGGAATAAACAGAATAGCATACTGGGAGGAAGAGGAAGTGAGCTCACTCTCGACAGCTCTGTGCTCTGGAGCAGAGACGCCATGCAGCTCTCTCCAGGGCAGACATGCAGCCAGCCACCAGGTCAGACATGCTGAATCTTTCCCGGTAAGACCGGTGCTACACTTTATTAGAGATGGGTTGATCGGGATATCAGAATTAGCCAGTAAGGACTAAAGCTAATGGGCCAAGCAGTATTTAAATGAATACAGTTTGTGTGTTGTTATTCTGGGCATAAGCTAAGCTAGCAGGCGGCTGGGGTGCTGGGGACGCAACCCCGGCCGCTCCTATTTCAACAGAACTAGAAGCACTATCCTCAGTGAGGTAACCTAGACACAAAAAGATGAATATGGTATGTACTCACTCATCAAGTGGGCACTAGCTATAAACAAAGGATATTGAGCCTATAGTTCATGATCCTAGAGAGGCTAAGTAATACAGTGAACCCTATGACAAACATATCTAAATCCATTTGAGTAGGGGAAATAGACAAGATTGCCTGACATAATGGGAATATGGTGGTGAGGGGAGGAGGGGGAGTGGAAGGGGAAGAAAAGGGAATAATGGGAGGTTTGAGGCGAACTTGAGGAAATGGGGTATTCTAATTGGAGGAAGGGACAGAGATGAGATCAAGGAAAGAGATATATTGATTGAGGGAGCCATTATGGGGTTAATAAGAAACCTGACTTTAGAGAAATTCTCAGGAATCCACAAGAATGACCCCAGCTAAGACCCTAAGCAATAGTGGAGAGGGAACCTGAACTGGCGTTGCCCTATAATCAAGACTGATGAATATCTTAAATACCACCATAGAACCTTCACCCATCAACTGATGGAAACAGAAGCAGAGACCTGTACTGGAGTACTTGATGAGCTCTCAAAGTTTACCTGAAGAGTGGGAGGAATGAGAATATGAGCAAAGAGGTCAAGACCATGATGGGTACAGCCACCAAAACAGTGTGCCTGAGCTGATGGGAACCCAATAACACAAGTTGGACTGGGAAGGAATATACACAGGACAAAACTAGTCCCTCTGAATGTGGCTGACATTTCCATGGATGGGGCAGACTGTGGGGCCAGGATTTACCTCTACTGCTTGTACTGGATTTTTTGGGAACCAGTTCTCTTTAAATGGATACCTTGTTCAGCCTAGATAAAGTAAGGAGGCCTTAAATAGTCCTCTAAGAAATGTGCCTTAACCTCTCTGAGGAGTGGATGGTGGGTCGGTGTGGAGGTATATGTGGAGGGAATAGGAGGAGAAGAAGGAATGGAAACTTGGATTGGTTTGCATTTAATTATTATGCTTTTTAATTAAAGCATAGTTTGTTTTCATTTTTTTAAAAAAGTAAAAAAAGATAATAAAATTAGACACATGATTAAACATACTTAACAAAAAACAAGAAAAGTAAAAAGTGTACAGTTATAGAGGCAAGGAATTAGGAAAGAATGGAAATTATACACAGAAAGATGCAAATAAAAAGCATATTTAAATATAATTTAAGTATTATATGCTATTTTAAAAGGCATCATATATAAAAGTTAAATTTTGAATACTACTCTCTGTATGAGTCATACATGCATATATATTATACACATATTTTAGTTCATTCTTAATAGGACTTTTTAGGGGACAGTTCTGACTGAGGTTCACAAGTTTCTGAATGTCTTAAACGCAGAAGGAATGCCTCTATTTGGCCAAGAAATGTTTTGAAGGAAACTCTCCAGGGTCAGCCAGAGCCAAGGTTCTGGTAGAAAGAGATGTGGTGGGGTTTGGCTGCCTGTGTGGGGAGGCTGTTCCTAGGTCTATGAGGCTTTTCTAGGTAGGGGTAGGGCATGAGATGTGCCTCTGGGGGCTAGGGCCTAGAGAGCTGGGCCCTCTAGCCATGAATGCAGATACTCACCTCTCCAGGGGCAATCAGGGCCAAGACTCAGGTGGTCAGAGATGCCACTGTTTTGATTAAATTTTAAAGGAAAATTTTTTGTAATGTTTCTCATAAATTAGTTTAGTTTTTATTGAGTTTTAAATATGTTCTTCTAACTTATAAGCATATTCTTTCAGTTAGTAATTCCTGACATACTGATATGTTTTGAAATAAAGTCTTGTGGGTTTTCAATCTTGCTTTGATCCAGTATTTTAACACTAAGCTCCCTCTTCACACTTTTGGAATGCACGTTATGTGCCTCTAGTTTAGAAGTATGTGATCTGGTTTTTTATTTTGATTTTTTGTTAGAGCCCACGTGGCTCCAACACAGATAACTCTTTTTCCTAACTGGACTGGTACAGAGTTGCGAGGAATAATCAGACACAGCTTACACGGTCATCACAGAAGGACATCTCAGGCTTCTTCCTCCTGAAGATCTCCCTTATTTATTATCCAAACAGCTTATATACCATCACATAAATTGAGCGGGAAAATACATTAGACTGTCTCCTAGGTTACCAGGTGAATGGCCTTTTGTCACATCCGCAAGTACCTATCTGCTGAGCATGCTAGCTGTCATATCGGCCTGAATTAGCATCTCTATAAGATATCCTCCAAATTACAAAGGAAGGAGCACCAAATATCCTGACCTTCGTTAGGCAGAGACAGTTTCTCTGCATAGCTATGTGACCCCCTTGGATGGGGTCTATGGCTTTGTTGCCTGGCTGCCACACCATACAGAAATATGGGCCTACAGATTTTATGGTGGGTTTCAGTAAAGAGATCACTTTGAGTCTTAGAAGAGATTTTGAGTTTTGAATTTTAAATAGTGTTAAGAATGTGATAGGCTATTGCTGTGGAATAATCTGTTTGTATGCTATGACTATGTATTAATCCTATTGGTTTAATAAAGATGATGACTGACCAATAGTTCAACAGGATAGGGTTAGGTGAGAAGGTCAAACTGAGAACACTGGGAATAACAAGGGCAAAGTCAGGAGTTTCCAGCTAGACATAGATGAAACAGGACACATATAAAATGAGGCAACAAGTCATGAGCCATGTGGTAGAATTTAGATAATAAAAATAGATTAATTAAGTTGTAAGAGCTAATTAGTAATAAGCCTAAGCCATTGGCCAAGGATTTAGAATTAATATAAGTCTTAGGGTTTTATTTAGGCACTGTTGGTGGGACAGAAATTTTTGTCAACAGACTATGTGGACTTTTAAAGTTGAACTCAATGCATTTTTCCATTTTGATATAGATAAGAACCTATAGAAACCAGGGAGTAGAATGTAGTGGATTGAATAAGGACAGCCACATAGGCTTATGTGCTTGAATGTTTAGTCATCAAGGAATGTCACTACTTGAGAGTGATTACATAATGTGGCCTTGTTAGAGTAGGTACAGCCTTTTTGGAGGAAGTATGTCATTAGAAGTGGGTTTTGAAAGCAGAGTGTCCCTCAACATTTTGTCCAAAGGGCCATTATAATCCCAGGTCTCCAACCCTGGATAGACTGACTTTTGGATCTCTCATTGGTAGGGCAAAGAATACCAAGACCTCGTCTGTACTTGCCTAGTCTCCTGACTGTGAAGGATTGGCTCGCAAGGGGCCCCTGAATGCCCCTGACTTTTTTTTGAATATCTGTAATTAATGTTGCACATTTCCCCTGGCATGTAACTGAGTGTTAGGCAGTATCCCTAATATGCAAAAGACTTTGGATTCAAACCTTAGCACTGAAAATAAAACCCATGACGTTATTGTTTGGGAAAGTGCATGCAGCTTCTTAGTCCAAGGTAATTAGGCTCTATAATGTTACATTACCTGAAATGGTTTGCATTATTGTCAGATATAATATTATTTACCTTCAATAACCTGATTTCTGGACATGGTGCTCCACTAAAGTGTTTTTCACAAAGACTACTGAGCAAATTCCACTTTGTTAAAAGTACTCATTTTCACAGAAGAATTTGGGGAAATGGTGTGGCTCTTTTGCAAGTGAGTGACGTATGTTCTTTTCCTTCATTGTGTTTCTGTATATAAGGATAAGTGTAATCTTTTCCTGTTTCTCAGACTAAACTAATCCTGGAAATGGGAGGTAATTTTTAACAAGTGGATGGTATCACAAAGCAAAGTACATCCATCTATATCCATGGGTATACATCATTTCAGGGAATGACCTTTTCTATTTATTTTAAACTGTTGATATTACTATACCTTGTCTATGTCACAATATGTCATTTTAGGTAATATCTCAAAATGTATCTTAATATATTTGTACACTAGACACACATATATGGATACATTATTTCATGTTAATTCATACATATGTGCACACATATGTTTAGAATATAGGGAAGAAATATGCTAAGTATGCAAAACATAAAAAATATAGTTGCTTGTTTAAAATATGCAGCCCCAAACAAATCTATAACTGACTTGATATCAAGTATGGGTTACTAAAGATTTGAGAAGAAGAAAAGAATGGGGCACCTTCCTTCTTCTTCCCATCCCCATGTTAAAGAACAAACGGCTGTGTTCAGAGTACTTTTTTATTCTTTGTAAAAGAATAAAAATGCTTTACTAAAAGCCAGGAACCAAAGATGAAAATTGTTTGATTCTATTTAAATAGTTGTCCTGTGGGGAGAAAAATCTTCTTCTCAGCCAGAGACTCAGAAATCTCACAGCTTCAGAAAGCTCCTGAGGGTTCACTCTAAAGATTTAAGGTCCCTGAAGGCTGTGGAATCTGAGATTTTTTTTTTGAAAAGAAGAAATAGTTCTCTTCTTCATCACTTCTTAAAATTTATTCCCATTTTCCTCTTCAACTTCCATAATTTTGTCATTTAAAGCTAATTCAAGAGGTATGATAAAGTGTAAAACACTCTGACCATAGCCCTCACAGTAATAGTAGGGTATGAAAATATTCTCTAATATTTAGGGATATTAATATTTTGGCAACTTTTTTACATGTATAGCATTTGAATATGTATGATAACTTATATATGAGAGATATGTTTTTATACTTTTATATTAACTTTTCACATTTTAATTTGAATACATAAGATCTAAGGGATGGATATGCAGTCAGTTAGCAGAAAGCTTGCTATGGATACCAATGTCAGCACTGCACGGCATGATGTTACTGTTATGCCCAGAACACAGATTTCCCCCAAAACTCACTAGAAGACAAGTCCTGTATGTAAAAGCAAAGAGCCTTTATTCTTCCACAAGTTTGCAAAATCAGACTCTGGACATGTTCATTGTACTGGAGTGGTCAAAGAGGCCCAAGCTCAGTTAGAGTTGGGTTTTTATAGTAGCAAAGGTGGGGGTGATGGATTTCTAAAGTTCAGGACCCTTGATTAGCTGATATTTGTTTAGGGATGTTCTGGTAAAAAGCAATGAGTGTGTGCTGGCAGGTGATCCTATCTACAATGGTTGGAACTTTAGGAATTTTTTTGGCTGTTCTGTTCCTGGGTAGTTCCTGTTTGATCTCAGTTTGTGGTTTTTATTGTAACCAGATCTTGCCTTAGGGACTGCGACTCAGGCCTCTATTGAGCTTGTCATGGTTTGGTCATACAGGTACATGGCTGTAATGCTAGCATTCAAAAGTACATACAAAACAAACAAAAAAAATCCAGTGCCATTTTTCTGGCTATAGATATGAGATAACTATTTCAAAATGTACTTTTGATATTAAAATTATTCCTAGAGAAGTTTTCATTTTAGTTACATTTCCTCAGGTCTTTCATCCTAATGGACTCCACCATAATGATCACTAACTCTTATTCTTAAATCAGAGCTTGATCCTTATGTCTTCTTTCATTTGACCAATTTAGAAGAAAGTATTAATTTTACCTTACAGTAGCATATCAATTATTAATTAGCCAAACTCAGTCTTGGAAAGGTGGTACTAAATGAATTTCTGAGTCACATGTGTATAATAGAGAAGTGTACAGATTCCTTCATATTGGCTTGATAATCCTACAATATTCAAACACAAATATACTAAGGTCATGAGGTTACTTATTTGCAATAGTGCTTGAGTTTGCAAATTTATATGTGCTTATATCTATGTTGCTGCTATTTCAAATGCTTTGAAAATCATACCTTGCATGGCAGTTTGAATATAATTGGCTCCGACAATCTTGTAGGAAGTAGCACTATTAGAAGGTGAGGTTTTGTTGGAGTGCATATGGCCTTGTTGTAGAAAGGGTGTCACTGTGGGAGTAGGCTTGAGGTCTCTTTGCTCAAGCTTCTTTCAGTGTGACTGGCAGTCAACTTTCTGTTGACTACAAGATTAGGACTCTTCCATGCTGCCCACCACAAAGATAATGAACTGAACCTTTGAATTGTAAGTGAGCTCATACAACTAAATATTTTTCTTAAAGAGTTTCCATAATCATGGTCTCTTTTTGCAGCAATAAAATAAAAACAAAACAAAACAACAGTAAATAAAAACCTGCGACATCTTGCAACAGTTTCCAGAAATACACTCTATAAGGATCAGATTAAAATATCACAACTCTGAATGATTAAGAGAAGAGAATAAACTAGGATTTTTTTTTAAAAAATAATGAAAATTTAATAGTAAAGAGCTGGTTCTTATTGGCAAATTGCTACTAATAATGTGATCACGTTCCTTACCAAAAATATTGAAAAGAAGCATTGAAACAATGAATTCCCTCAACAAACCAAAAATGTGAATGAAATACCACATTTCTATTGACAAGGCAATTCCTTTTTAGTAATTCTAAAGAGAAAGTTTAACTACTTTAATAAAATTCTATAGAATTGCTAAAGAGGAATTACCACATCAACTAATTTTCTTTTTTTCTTTGTTTTTAAATGTTGTATGTTTGATGAAGGATGAATGTTGTAAAGAGAGGGCCTGCTTGTTTTTCCCGGCCACATGGCTAGCTTATCCCTGAAATAACAACACAGAAACTGTAATCATTAAAACATTGCTTGGTTCATTATCTCTAGTTTCTTATAGGCTAATTCTTACATCTCAATTTAACCCATTTCTATTAATTTATATATTGCCACATGGCAGTGGCTTACCAGAAAAGATTCTAACTGGCGTCTTTCTTAGGTGGAGGATCCATGGTGTCTCCCTGATTCTGCTTTCTTCCTCCCAGCATTCAGTTCTGTCTTCACCACCTACCTAAGTTCTGCCCTATCAACTAGGCCAAGGCAGTTTCTTTATTCATTAACCAATGAAAGCAACACACAAACACAACACTCCTACGCCAGATGAATATAACACACTTAAACTTCTCTGAGTCCCAAGCATTAGGTCTTAATATGTAATAATCTCTATTAAAACCATCTCTATTTTCTTTCTGTATTTGGAAACAGGAGTAATATAAATTAAAATACTAGTTAAATGAATTTTTTTAAAATAAGGAAACATGCTGTAACTTATTCTTGTTAGAAATATTTATCAGAAACACTAAGCCATGATTGTTATTTCCCTGGAGAAACTGATAGAACACTGAAAATCAAGGCAACAAAAATGATCTCCTAAGTTTCAGAGCTATAGTTCACAAAGTTCTTTTTCTTACTAAGTTATCTCATGTCTTTAGCCCAAGAATATGGATGACTTCTTTATTATTTAGTAAATGCTATGTTCGTGGATTGTTTTAAGTTCTTTCTCAATATTCTCAAATTGTCTTCAAGAACATCCTAGTCAGATGTTTGGAAAACACTAGTTCATTGTTGAGAACTGACTAATACATTTGTGATGGAATCCTATACTTTTAATGAAATTACTAGAAGGGGGAGAAGATAAGAATATTAAAAGTAAATTTGGGGGATTTGAAGAAGGCACCAGTGGGTCTTTCTGCATATTTTGAAGAGCACCAACTCTCCTTATATTATAGACCTTTAGTGATATCTATATAGTGAACTATGATGAATGCCGAGGGATTGTCTCCCTCTGGAGTAAACTGAAATAAAGTAAACTATAGTCAGTAAAATAAAATCAAAGTTTCTCTCCAGAGCCAAGGCTAGGTACCTACTTTTATCATTCATCGTAAAACATCAGGTCTCTTAGGTTCAGATTTCCTGTTTTTGTGACACCACCACTGTATATTTGGCATCAAACTGGGCCACTATTGTGTCCCTGTGGGGTTTAAGGGCAAAGGAACATACAGATACATAAAGTCTTATTTACCACACAATAAATAATTAAACCCTTTTCTTTTTTTGACCCAGAAGCTTTGTGTTTCATCTATAAAACTGAAGCTGTAACATATAAAAATTAGTTTGAAATTTGAAAAAAATATTAATTTTTCAGTTGCTGACAGCAAGGTCCAAATCATGATGAAACAACTTAATCTTTCAAAATCTTAATAAAGATAATTGCAAATTATAATGATCCGGAAGTAGGACTTCTGCAAGGATTAAATAAGATCATAGACTTAAATGATGTAATCAAATCTCTGTGCTAACAGTGCTGATTTAGTATAGCTAAAGTACATGGTAACAATTTGTTTTTGCACAAATCAAAGATGACATTCTACTCCCTACCCACAGATTTTGGTCTTGGAAAACTGTTAAATCCTCTCAAGTCTCTTAATTGGTATTTTCCTTACAGTAACTCAGATTTCTTATTTATTTGCCCTCGTTTCAATGCACATTTATATGGCAGCATCAGGAATAATCATTTATGTAGTTTATGACACTGAGTGAAGCAAACAACACATTATTCACACCTATTTGACTTCCCATGAATCAGTTTAAAATTGTTTTTAAAAAAATCAAAACAAACATTTATTCATCCCTGAAAGGAGTCAAAGTCATTTCGAACTGCACATTTATATTCAATAATTTCTTTTAATCATAATGTCCTCATGTCTGTCCAGGATGTAGGTTCAATGCAGCCACATAAACATCAGTCCTCAAATATTGCTAGATCATCTTTTTAATTATTGCATAATTTGAGGATATATAAATATATATCGTTCCCAGTTGCAATAGATAATGTCTGCTCTGGTCTCTATTTCAGTTTTAGGACTGATCTGCTGAGTATAATGGTTGGCCCTTCTGTGGAATTTCTTCTCAGCAAAGAAACTGTAGTTTTTGATCTAGCCATTATGACTGGTGTAAGACATAAGATATTATCTTAGATTCCTTTTTGATTCGCATTTCCCTGATGGCTAAGGAAGTTGAATATTTCCTTAAGTGTCTTTAGGTCACTTGAGATTCTTCTGTTGAGAATTCTCTTGTTTAAATCTGTATCCCATTTTTTAATTGGATTATTTGGAATTTCTTAAATTCTTTATATATTTTGGAGATCAGTCTTCTGTCTGATGTGGGGTTGGTGAAGATCTTTTCTCATTTAGTAGGCTGCCTTTCTGTCTTATTGACTGGGTCCTTTGCTTTGGGAAAGACTTCCTCCATTGCTGGTAGGAATGCAAACTTGTACAACCACCCTGGAAATCAGTATGGCAGTTTCTCAGGAAATCAACCTACCTCAGGACCCAGCAATACCATTCTTGGGCATATAACCAAAGGATACTCAATCATATCACAAGGACATTTGTTCAACTATGTTTATAGCAGCATTATTAGTAATAGCCAGAAACTGGAAGCAACCTAGATGCCCCTTAACTGAAGAATAGATAAAGAAAATGTGGTACATTTACACAGTGGAGTACTACTCAGAAAAAAAATCTTTAAATTTGCAAGCAAATGGATGGAACTAGAAAAAAATTATCCTTGGTGAGGTAATGCGGATACAGAAAGATGAATATGTTATGTATTCACTCATAAGTGGTTACTAGCTGTAAAGCAAAGGAAAACCAGCCTATAATCCACAACCCTAAAGAAGGTACGTAACAAGGAGAACCCTAAGAAAAACATATATATAGATCCACCTGGGAAGGGGAAATATACAAGATCTCTTGACAAAATTGGGAGCATGGGTTTAGGGGGAAGAGTGAAGGCAGAGGGGGAAGAGTGGTGAAGAAACGGGGAGGGGAGGAAAACTTAAGTGAACAGGATAGTCCAGATGTGCGAAGGACAGAGATGGAGAGCAAAGAAAGTGATACCTTGATTGGGCAGCCATTATGGGCCTAGCAAGAAACTTGGCACTAGAGAAATTCCCAGGAATCCAAAAGGATGACACCAGCTAAGATCCTAAGCAATAATGGAGAGGATGCCGGAACTGGTCTTGCACTGTAGCCAGATTAATGAATACCTTAACTGTCACCATAGAACATTCATTCAACTACTGATGGAAACAGGGGCAGAGACCTACAGCAGAGCACTGGGCTGAGCTCCCAAAGTCCAGTTGAAGAGTAGGAGTGGTGAGAATATGAGTAAAGACTTTAAGACCATGATGAGGAAACCCACTAAAACAGTTTACCTAAGCCACTGGGAGCTCATCATCTCTAGCCAGAGAGGAAATGAAGCAGCATAGTCCCAAACTAGACCCTCTGAATGCATGACAGTTGTACGACTGTGGCAGTCTGAGGGGCCACAGGTAGTGGCACCAGGATTTATCCATACTGCTTGTACTGACTTTTTGGGAACCCATTCTCTTTGGATGGATACTTTGCCCAGCCTAGATATAGTAGGGAGGGCCTTGGTCCTTTCTCAAAGCAATGTGCTTTATCCTCTCTGAAGAAAGGATAGGGGAGGGTGAGGTTGAAGGTAGAGGGAATGGGAGGAGGGGATGGAGTGAGGAACTGTGAATGGTATTTAAAGAGAAAATAGGTAGTTTGTTTTCTTTTTTAAAAAATAAAAAATATAAAAAGTAGTAATCTGTTATATGCTTTATGAATAAGTAGAAGAAACTCAAAGTCACCAACAAACTAAATGCTTATGAGATGAGAATGTTAAATACTCTAATTTAATTAGTAGGCATTATATACATATATTTAAATGCCATAATGTACCTCATAAATATGTAGTTATATGTCAAAATATTTTTGAAAAACATGTAATAAATTAGAAATATTGATCACCTTGATCTTTTTTACTTTAATTGAGATATTAATGATATCTCAAGCAACACACTTTGCCCTATGTATTATTAAAATGATAATAATAATAATGACAATAGTAACTTCTCAAGTCAAATTTTAAATAAATTTCTATTGTCAGTGAATGGAGAGACTGCTGAGCCATTAAGAGCACTTGATGCTCTTGCAGAGAATGCTGATTTGCTTTCTGTCAGCAGCTAGTGTGTCTTATACTCACAGTGGTCATCAGTGGGCATCCGGTTCCTTGGAACTGTGGACATGAAGCATGCATATGTTACACATACAGATATGGGGGAAATAACATACACATAAAATAATAACTTTAAACACACAGTTAAGAAAAATGATTATTTTCCTTAATATTTATTTTTAGTCATCACAACAGTTAAGAATACAAACTGCTCATAAAGAGGATCCAAGTTTGGTCCCAGTATTCATGTCAGATGACTCACAACCACGTCTAACTCCACCTCCAAGTTATCCAGTGCCCCTTTATGGATTTTTACAGACATCTGCATTCATATATGAACATACCAACAGACAGACACATAAACAGAAAATTAAAAGAATCTCATTTACAGTTTACTTTGTAAAGATTATGATTTTCGTATGATTTATTTTCATTTAAACTTTGTGTGTTCACCTCTGTATGTGAACATGTGAGTATGTAAGTAGAGGTGCCCTTGGCAGCTACAGGCATTGGATCCTTCTGGAGTGACATTCCTGGTAGTTGTAAATGAGGTATTTAAAACTTTTTATTGGCATATATCCTTTGCCATGAGTGATAAATTTTTCATAAGGTCTTTTAATTCAAGTATAACTACCACCACCATCCCTCGAATGTAGTTCAGTCATTAAACCCTTAGTCTTCATTCTCAGTGTACTAGACAGCAATGCTAGCACAATGTCAATATTATATTTCTAACTATAGAATAACAATTTATGGATAAAACCTACATGGAATTATAGTACAGTCATCTAAAAGAGTTATCTAAGGGCTAGAAATATTTCTTAGTGCTTAAGAACATTTTGCTTGTCTTTGAGAGGCCCCAGTTTCATTTTGAAGAATATTTTTGTTGAACTCTGAATTCCATTTTGAAATTGCATCTTTTAACATTATGTGTTTGTCCTTTGCTGCTTTCTCATTTATTGACTTCTTATTTCATTTTTATTGCAATACTTCCTAATGTAAGGTATGGAAGCCATTACATAGTTTGTTCTTGGTTACATTCTTCCTGATGCGTATTATTTAATCACTGTGTATAAGGGCATTATTTGTTTATCCAGTAATTTTTTCCAATTTTTCAGAGTTTTGATTTTATTTTATTGCACATTTCTTCTTTTTCTTTCCTTTTTTTGCTTTTTCTTTTCATTTCTTCTCATCTTGATAGGTTTTATTAAAACATCCCATAATTCTTGGTCTATGTTTCTGGTATCATTTTCCATTTTATTTCCCCTTTGAGTTTCACTATATATATACTTTCTGTTAATTATTACTTAGTAATATTTTTTGGTCTCTGAGCAAATGACCTACTATTAAGCTCATTAATTTCATTCTTAATGGGGCTTAGCAATTTTAAATTTTAGACTGTCCGTTTCATTAAAAAATCGAATTCTCAATTACCTGGTGAGAGAATCTCTGTCCTGGATTATTTTAAATGTATTGGTCAGCTATCTTAAATTGACCATTTGAATTTACAATAAAGTAGTTTATTTAAGTCATTTCTCCCTCTTTCTTAGTGTTAATTCTTCTCATCTGTACATTGAACTGTAATTTTTCTCCCATCTAGAAAATTCCTTGCTAGAAATCAGAGGGAAGCTCATAAAATACAGACAGTAAACAGAATTCAGATATCATAGGAAAGAAACTCCTGAAGTTTGTAAGATTCACAAGACCCTACACCAAGGCTATTCAGGTGTTTAGACTCACCTGGTGAGAATGATTAGCTAAGCTGTTTGAGGGGTGTGCAGGGCTCTCTGGGGTGTCAGTCTTGCTTCAGAAACTACCACTTTAACTGTGCTCCTGTAAGGATTTGCATCAAGTTCACTGGTTCAATAAGCTAGACTTTGGTAGAACTGTTTCGTGGCCTATTACCAGTCCCCTGTATGTAGTGAATGGATAGTCATTCACAGCTCCACAGAAAAAAACATTACAGAACACTGAGTAACTGACTATTCATGTAAAATGCAGTACATTGTACCTGAGAAAATCTAGAGCTTCTAGGATTTAATTAGTTGGTTATTTGTCTCATGTTAGTTTGGTTTCACAGATGGAAAATGACACTAGTCCAGTTACTTTTGAGTGAAATCAAGATAGCAGAGCAGAGTAAGGATTGGTCTACATTTAGTTTTTTTTATTTATTAGATACATTTTCTTATTGGGAACTGCATTTTGAATCAGTACTCTTGTGTTTCAGTTTTGTCTTACATCTGTGATATACCCTTCAGGGTTTCCTATTAAATGATTAGAATACTTTTCCACCTGCCCTTTTCTCTGCCAAATCTTTAATTCTAATCTAATTCTTTCAGTTTCACCCAATGCCCAGAACCACTATTTAGCTCCTTAGTGTCTTCCAGAGGTCTCAAATTAGCAAATTCGCCAAGAAGTGGGTTACAGGAGAGAAAAGTACGTGGAATGGTGGATTTGCGTTATTTTACTTTTTTTTTTGGCAGCTTGATCCTGTGTATTAAGATTCCATATATCTACCACTTTCTAGTAGATGTTTTGTATATTTTATAGATTTTTCTTCTGACTTCTGTCTTAGGTGTTTATTGCTGTGAAAAGACACCATGATCATACATTTCTTAAACCACTTATAGTTGCAGAGATTCACTCCACAAATACCATGACAGGGAACATGAAGGCAAGCATAGTACTGGAGCTAAGAGTGCTAGAGTGCTACCCCTTGACCAGAATGCAGCAACTTGACTCACTGTCACACTTCGGGAAGCTAGAGAAAATGAGCCCACTCCACAGTAACACACTTCCTCTTACAAGATCACACCTACTCCAACAAGTTGCACCTCCTAATAGTGCCAATCCCTTTTGGGGGCCATTTTATTCAACCCCCACAGCTTCCTTGCAGAATTCCTTTAACTTAAGCAAATATATCTTAACTAAAAGTGAATAGTGCTTTTTTTAAAATTCCTTCTCTTTAATATGCTGCTAATTAAAGCAATTCATTATATATTCTTTTACATAGTACTATGATATGCAAGTCCATTTTCATACAAGCATACATTGTATATTGAGAATAATTGCCACTCAAGTATCTAGTCATCTGTTTCCCTCCACCTCCTCCCATTAGTCTGCTTTGTATCTCTAGGTAGATCCATTACTTTCATGACATATATGTGGTGTGTTTTGTACATACTCATGTGTGTCTATGTGTTTGTGGAAGGCTATGTACTTGTGTAGATTACTGGTTATTGTCTTCTTTCATTGCTCATCATTTTAAATTTTTTCTTCCCTCCCTCCCTTCTTTCTTCTTTCCCTCTTTCCTTCCTTCTTTGATATTGTCTCTACTAAGTTCATCAATTCTGCTAGGCTCTCTGACAAACTCAAAAGACTTTCTGTACCCTTCCCCTACCCTATTCCTGAACACCATGTGCAAAAAAAGAACCATTGTGTCTGATTTTTGCGTGCATGCTAAGGACTTGACTCTGAACCATATGTTCCCACAACAGGACTTATCAACTGAAACATCAACAAGATCCACATACATAATTTTATCTGTCTACATAAAGTCTAGTGCTCTGGTTGTTTTTTTGTTTGTTCATTTCATGTTTGATTTTGTTTTTTGTTTATTTGACACCAGATTAGGCCAATTGGAAAGGAGGGACCTCAAATAAGAAAATACCTTTAATAATTTGGCCTATAGGCAAGCCTGTGGGGATTTTCCCCGTTAATGATTACTGTGGGAGGGTCAGCCAACTCTGGGTGGTTCTACCTCTGCACAGGTGGTCCTGGCTTACATAAGAAAGAAATCTGAACAAGCAATGAAGACCAAACCAGTAATCCAGTAAGCCACATTCCACTGAATTCTCACTTCAGATTCCTCCTGAAATTCTTTTGTGGTGAATTGTGGCTCAAGATGCCTAAGAGAATACTCTTATCCCTCAAGCTACTTTTGGGTAAGTTGTTAACCAAAGTAATACTAAAATAAGCTACAATATCTTGGAACCACAAATAAGGGGGAAAAATGTGTTTTGTTTTGTTTTCTTGAAACTAACGATAAAATTCAGGGTTTCTTGTTTTGTTTGTTTGATTAATTTTTTACAACTGACACAGAGTTTCCTTTGTGGTTGTAAAGCTTTTCAAAATTTTCATAGCTTGGTTATATTTTTCAATTCCTGTGTTTCTGGACAGCCAGATTGGTTCCATAACTAAATTGTTGTGAATAGTACTTCAATAAACTTTGGTGTGCAAATATTTCTGGGACGTTTATATAAACTATTTCAGATACTCAGAAACGTTACAGCATCACTGAGTTGTATGGAAATTCTATTGTTAGTTTTCCAAGAAACTTCCATACTAATTTACACAGAGGTTGGATTAATTCACAGTCTCACTATCAGTATATTTATGGTCCTTAAATCTGCATCTTTGCAAGTGTTTGCTGTTAATCTTTTCTAAATGTCTGATTCTGTTTGGGTAAGAGGGATCTCACAGTTGTTTTAATGTGTATTTCTTTCATGGCTAGTGAGCTTGCTCACATTCTCATACTGGCCATTTCTATTTAATCTTTTTAATAAATTTTTCTTCATTAAATCTTTTATAGATAAAATGTTTTAATTTTTTGATCTCTGCATATTTTTGGTAAACAAATTAGAAAGGGTTTCTATTCAGCTCTTTAAGTTATCTTTTCAATAGACTATTTTCCTGTTTATGAAGTTGTTCTTCATATTAAAAGAATTATTTTAATTGCCAGATATTGACATTAATTCCTGAACAACTGAAATATTTTTATAGAACATTTGTTTCTGCATATATCTTGAGGAGTTTTCCCTACTTTGAGAGTTCTACCTGATTTCATGTTGTGTTACAGAGACACAGTATCAAACACAGCATGTTACTTGCACAAAAACAGATATTTAGATTAAAGAATAGATGCAGTGGTTCAAAACATAAATTTATACAGCTCTAGTTATTTTTTTACAAGGGTGCTAAAAATAATATTCTTCAACTAATGGTGCCCACAAAGCTGAATGTACACATGTAGAAAAATAAAACTAGACCTTCATCCATTTCTCTGCATTAAAACAGCTCCATATAAGTCAAAGACCTTAATGTGAGACTGTTTCTCAAATTTAAACAAATATTGTTTATTACAAATAATTTTGCAATTGAATTAAAAAATGAAACTTAATAAAACTAAGAATATATGTAGATTTTATTTTTACATTTTAGAAAGAGTTTGACTTGATCTATATTCAGAATAATTAGCTCATCCAGCAGCCTTAACATGTGAATTTGGAGTTGGACACTAAATTCCATAAATGGCATTGGTTTTAAAGGATTTTTTCTTATTTTCATGAGTATTTTAGTTTGTTGGTTTGTATTCTATTTTATACACATCTTACCCATCTTCTTAGTAATTATCTCATTGAATATTAGGATTAATATCTCCCATTCAAGTACTAACCAGGCCAGACTCTGATTAGCTTCCAAGATCAGATGAGATCAAGCATGTGCAGGATGATAACTCTAACCAAGCAAGTAGAAGACTTGTATGACAAGAACTTTAAATCTTTGAAGAAATAAATTGAAGATGACACCATCAAGTAAAAAGATCTCCCATGCTAATTTTACTATGTTAATTAGGCATAATTAACATAGCAAAAATGCAATGCCCATCAAAATCTCAGCAAAATTCTTCACACACCTCAAAAGATTGGTACTCAACTTCATATGGAAAAGAAAAAAACAAACAAACAAAAAAAAAAAAAACAGGATAATCAAAGCCATCCTGTACAATAAAAGAACTTCTGGAGGCATCACAATTCCTGACTTCAAACTCTACTATGAAGCTACAGTACTGAAAACAGCCTGGTACTGGCATAAAAACAGACAGGAGGGCCTTTGAATACCTGATTTTTGACAGAGAAGCAAAAAGAATCAAATGGAAAATAGAAAACATTTTTAACAAATGATGCTGGCATAACTAGATATCAACATGTAGAAGAATGAAAATAGACCTATATCTATCACCATGCACAAAACTAAGTCCAAGTGGATGAAAGGCCTCAACATAAAGCCAGCCACGCTGAACCTTGTAGAAGAGAAAGTGGGAAGTACACTTGAATGCCTTGGCACAGGAGACCACTTATATCCCCAGTAGCACAGACACTGGGAGAAACAATTAATAAATGGGACCTCCTGAAACTGAAAAGCTTCTGTAAAGCAAAGGACGCAGTCAATAAGACAAAATGATAGCCTACAGAATGGAAAAAGATCTTCACTGACTCCACATCAGACAGAGGTTTGATATCCAAAATATACAAATTTCTAAAGAAATTCATCGTCAAAAGAACAAATAATCCATTAAAAAAATGGAGTACAGACATAAACAGAGAACGCCCAAGTGAGGAACCTAAAATGGCTGAAAGACAAGTAAGGAAATGTGCAGCATCCTTAGTCATCAGAGAAACGCAAATCCAAACAACTTTGAGATTCCATCTTACACTTGTAAGAATGGCCAACCAAGATCAAAAACACTGTTCAAAATTTATTCTGGAGAAGTTGTAGGTACACTTCTGCATTGCTAGTGGGAATGCAAGCTGGTACAGCCCCTTTGGATTTCAGTGTGGTGATTTTTCAGAAAATTAGGAAACAACCTTCCTCAAGACCCAGTAATACCACTTTTGTGTAGATATCCAGAGGATACTCAATTGTGCCACAAGGACATATGCTCAACTTTATTCACAGCAGCATTGTTTGTCAGAGCCAGTACCTGGAAACAACCTAAAATCTCCTCGACCAAATAATGGATAAGGAAAATGTGGTATATTTACACAATAGAGTACTACACAGCAGAAAAAAATAACGACATCTCTAATTTTGCAGGCAAATGGGTGGAGCTAGAAAACATTATTTTAAATGAGGTGACCCAGACCCAGAAAGACAATCAGCACATGTACTCACTCAGAAGTGTTTTTTAAACATAAAACAAAGAAAACCAGCCCCCAAATCACAATTCCAGAGAACCTAGACAACAATGCTGACCCTAAGAGAGACTACATAGATCTTATTTACATGGGACGTAAAAAAAGACAAGATCTCCTGAGTAAATTGGGAGCATGGGAACCTTGGGGGAGGGTTGTAGGGGAGGGAAAAGGCAGGGAGGGGAGCAGAGAAAAATATAGAGCTCAATAAAAATAAAAAAAATAATAAAAAGAATTACTATCTAGCAATTTAATCCTTATTCAACACTTATTCTATACCTTTCTACTTACAAGTCACCATTCTTTCTAACAATTTTCATTTCAATATAGCAGACCCTGTCACAATTTTATGTTCCAAAACAAAGCACAGTTTTTGTGGTTTTGTAAATTGATTTAATCAACTTCTTTTCTCGCATGAGCTTTTTTATTATCCTGAATCTATTTTCAATTTTAATTTTCTCAGCTAATATAGGGCTCCAAGTAGCATCATAGAAATATTTATTTTGAAAGTTACTCAAAAGTATTTCAGATGAAATAATTTATATAAAAAATATACATTTGCCTCAAAATTCTAAAGACCAATGAAGGAATTGTCTTTAAGGGATAATAAAATATGTGTAGCAGTTTTATCATTTCTGAGGAAATTGGGAAACTCTCTGAATGATTGCTACCCGTGGAAAGATTAATAATATTGTTTAGGAGATATAATCTGGGATAGTTGACAACAATGAGGTTTGGAAAAGAAAAATCACAAGGAGTGAAATGCTCCCTGGAGGCTCCCAGGGTTGTTTACATGAACATGGGTAGGACTCTCAATCACAGAGCGTACTTAAAGCTTTTAGAACACAAAAATGTTCCTCTGGAAACTAAATGTATATTCTTAGTTACAGTTTATTCTTTGGTCAGCCAAACATCTCAGAATATTAACAGTCAATTTTCAGATGTTTTCCACTTAGTTTAAATGACTTTAAAAACTAGAAAATTTGATAAAGTCTGGCATACAGGAAATTTAGAGTCCACATGTGGTGAATCATGCTTAAATTTGTGAAACTTAGTATTACTTATATTCCTGTTGTTACCATTACCAAATGAAATTTAGAGAAAATGTGCTTATTTTGGCTTATAGCTCAGGAAGAATAAACTACATCATGGTACAGAAGGCATGGCAACCGATTGAGAAAGCATTGTGGCAGGAACAGAAAGCTGGCTGATCATATTTTCTATCTGTACAGAGAGAGTGGGTGGATCAAGTGTCAAAACTCTGAAACCCAGGCAGAGTGACTATCTCCTCCAGGAAAATTCCACCTCCCTAAGTTCTCATTACCTTCCTAGGCCATGCCATCAGCTGCTGACCACTTGTATAAGAGGGTCTTTTCTCATCCAAAGTACCACAACTTTAGAGGGTGAGGTGGTAGAATTATAAGTTTGAATAAGGACAGACTAGACTAAAAGAGATACAATCCCCAAATCCTAGACTATCAAACCAAATTTAAGGTACTAGTGTGCTCGAGAATACTAGATTAGTATTATTTTGACTTAATGTTTTTATGTCTTAAGAAGCAATTCATTTAAAGAGGTTATCAAAGATAAATTTAATATGCTTTTATTTCAGTTGGTAATAATGTTGAAGAAAGAACTGGTACTGGAAAAATGTATCATACATAGCACATATTTAAAGCAGCAAGTACATGCCTGAGAGGATTCAGAAAGAAATTATTGTTGTTCTCTATACATTTTTGAGCTTTTGTTCTTTTATTTTTCATCAAACTTATTTTATCAAATTCAATTTATACAAATTTGTCTAAAATGATCTTGACCCATTTTCCAATGTACATTTGGTAATGACATTGAAGAAATAAGGAAAGATTGAACAAGTGAGTGTTTAGTAATGCCTTTTTCTCAGAAATAATTCCCAAACAAAACTGTGACTGTGTATGATAATCATATATCATGGATGGTTTATTGTTATAATAAATTTTCACAGGAGTTCAATTTTAAGTAATTAAAAAAGAAACGAAGCCGGGCGATGGTGGCGCACGCCTTTAATCCCAGCACTTGGGAGGCAGAGGCAGGCGGATCTCTGTGAGTTCGAGACCAGCCTGGTCTACAGAGTTAGTTCCAGGACAGGCTCCAAAGCCACAGAGAAACCCTGTCTCGAAAAACCAAAAAAAAAAAAAAAAAAAAAAATGAAAGTGTGCTGATCGTAAATGCTTTTGTATAGAACAGAACATAAATTTTTAAAAAAAATGTCATCTTGAAATTGTAACTATGACTCACTTATTGTATTATTGTTCCTTGTGTTCTAATCTAATTTCAGATGGAAATGCAGGTTAAATTTTATATCCCGAAACTTCTAAATGTAGGTGTACCTTTCACCTTTATATAATGAACTACATCAAATTCAACTTATATTACTTTAAAACTGACTGTTTACTGTGGCTAGCAGTCACAATGTTTTTCATTTTATGACACATCTACCAAATTAATTTTCTATTTAAAACAATTCTAGAAAAAGAAAAAATTCAGTGTATTTAGAGTAGTAAATTATCTTCTCAGCAAAAAAAAAAGGTGGAAACTGTGTCATTTTGCATCTTCTCAACAGATACAGTATAGAGCAAATAAGACAGATCACAGAGAAACAGTTGATTCTACACAAAAAGATTATTGTAAAAATTAGTTGTCAAAATTACCTACAGAGCAAATCTATCAATTTGCTTTATCCCAGAACTAGATTTTTGAAGGATACAGGAGTCAAAGAAGGTTTAATGTCCTTGATCCTCTGTTTTAACACCTGTCATCAGTGATTAATAGTGATCAGAGAATCTTTGAACTGTTACACACATACCAAGGTACGTATAATACTCATTGCTGTTATGAAGTGAACTGAATTATGTCACAGTGATTAGGTGAGAATGTTAAGCCCTTTGGTAACCTTAAGAAAATTTAAAGGTTATTTACTAGAGATTTTTAATTTGCTAGATTGATGAAAAAACAAACCAATGATAAATACACTAACTGACAATTTGCTGTATTAACTGTATAATTCAAATTAACACACCATTCAGTGTTCCTATGATAAGGATATAGGCCTTGGGGTGAAGAACACAAGAAACAAGTTCAGAGGGCAGTTGTTGAACTTCTCTAAACTTTAGGTACAATTTTGTAATGTCAAGATTGGAGTGAGCCAAGATAAATTAACTTTTATCTATAATTTGTCCAAATTTTAATTTTTTATTGTATTTAGAGTGTAGCCTCAAATTTAGATAATTCAATCACATTTCTTAATTTTTTTATACTTTACCAATTGTCTTAATAGTTTGACCTGAAATTTGCATAAACTCCAGAATAAATTTTGTTGTTTATTTTTTATTTTATATTTCTGATAATAAAAATAGAGTGGTCTTAGTTTTTTTTTTGTGTGTGTGTGTATTTAAATATCAAGTATTTCCTTTTAAATGCTGACTCTTTTCAAACTATGTCTGTAAAAACTAGCAATTTCATGGATATCACCTTTATTCTTTTCCTAGCTTCTTCTACTTCTTCACCTTTCTTTCTTCTCCTTATTCTTTCCCTTATTATTTTTCTTCTCTGTTCCCTTTCACTTCACTTTTATCTCTTACCTAAAAAGTAAAGAACACGCAGAGATTACATATTTTTATTTAATTTTTTACCCTCAGATCGTTTCAATTCTGAGCTCTGACAGGATACTGAGATTGGTACTCCAGGCCCCTAATATTCTGGTGCCCGAATACAGGGAATCAGAAAAGATAATTTTCAAGACACTCTGGGAAAGAGGTAGCTCTTTTTGGAAACTGTACTAACAGAGATAATTTTTCCTGGGAGAACATATTTTGTGGTCTCCCTCATCAATGGTCTACAGCAGGATCTTATCAAGGTTGGTGCAGGACCCACCATGCCAGAATCTCATTGATGATGAGTAAAGAAAAAATTTCTACACCTCCTTAAATGTTTTCTCTAGGTAATGTATCCTCTTACTAAAAGTCAAACAATGTCTACAATGCAACAGGCAATTGTAGGCACCTTCCAAAACTCCAGAATTGACAGAGACATCTTACTGCCTGGAGAGTCAACAAAAGTTCTTCTGTAACATTTGGGGCATCCATTTTCAGGCTACAGGCCTATAGTGTCCAGCAGAGCTTTCCATGAAGTAGAAATTTTGAAAAACTGTTTTGCTTCTATTGGCAGTTTGTCAGTCACTTTTTTTCTGTATCCTGTAGAATGGCAGACTCTTCATGAAACAGGATTCCTGAATTACTGTTTCACATTTAGGCAAGTTAAACAGTCATTTTTCTGTAGGTTCTGCATGTCCAGTTCTTACAACATACCATCAAGCAGTTCAGGCAAGAGCAGTTTCTTGCTCAAATGGCTAACCAACTCCATAAAAAGCCTCTTCTATGCCCATCATCCTCTTGAAGTAGATTGGTGCTGCCAGGAGCAGATGTGTCTCATTGTCATTAAAAGTCTTAAGTTCTTAAAGCATTTTAAATGCCATATTCTTTTAGTCTTTGAAAGGATTGAAGAATACGGAATCATCTGAAAAAGCTCTTTGTACATCTAGAAAATCTAACATGATTACAACCTTGACTATTATAGATGAATATCTATTAACCTGCATTTTAAAATTATACATTATACTTTTAAATGAGCTGCAGAAATGCAATACCTTAATCAAGAGCAGAAATATACATATAACAAAATTGACCTTAAATTTGTATCAATAAACCAAGATCTATACCAATGCAAATAATTCATCTCTATAGTATATTACATTTAAATGTAAGCAAATATTTATAAACACTCATTTAAAGAATTTGGTATTGTTCTCTAGACTACTTGCTCATTGGAGGCACTGTTAATCAGGTCTTTCATGGGTTATCCTGTGTGGTAGGTACATGTCAGCCAGCATTCCTTAAGCTGTCATGGATGTTGAACCATATGGACCATTGCTTCAGGGGTCTTGTTTGATCAAACCATATTAGCCAGTATAGAACCCACAGTTTTCTATCCTCTGTGGAAACAAAAGCAGAACCTCTTTTCCAAAGCAACATATTCTTAGACCCAAATTTTGAAGTCAAGATAACTTTAAAATATATATGTTAGTTTAACTTAACAATCCATATAATGAAATGTCTCTCTGTACTTAGTTTATTCACAGTTAAAACATTCAAAGAAAACACAATAGTATGCATAATCCAGCCTCTCTATATATATTCTATCTTCACATGGCTTATTATCATTATTTTTTACTTCTTTAATTTATGACTGTTTTATTCTGTCTCTTTAAAGACCTTGTTTAATTTTTAAAAATCATTTCTTTTTTAAATTTATTTATTTATTAAAAATTTCCACCTCCTCCCATTTCCTTTCCACTCCCCCACCCCTCCTTCTTCAGTCCTAAGAGAAGTCAGGGTGCCCTGCCCTATGGGAAGTCCAAGGCCCTTCCTCCTCCATCCAGGTCTAGGAAGGTGGGCATCCAAACAGACT